>ML348498.1:0-124318 GCA_005239505.1 Nicotiana paniculata | reverse complement strand
AGATTCATTTTGGTTGCTATCGACTATTTCACGAAATGGGTCGAGGCCGTCACGTTCAAAGCTCTAACTAAGAAAGTGGTAGTGGATTTCGTGCATGCTAATATCATCTGTCGTTTTGGTATCCCAAAAACTATCATTACCGACAACGCCGTGAATCTAAACAGTAACTTGATGAGGGAGGTATGTGAACAGTTCTAGATAACACACCGCAACTCAACCCCTTACCGGCCCAAAGCAAATTGCGCCATTGAAGCAGCAAACAAAAACATCAAGAAAATTCTCAGGAAAATGATTCAAACATCCAGACAATGCATGAAAAGTTTCCTTTTGCATTGTTGGGATATCGCACGACCGTGCGTACATCGGTTGGAGCTACCCCTTACCTATTGGTTTATGGCACTGAAGCCGTAATACCCGCTGAAGTCGAAATTCCTTCCCTTCGGGTTATTGTCAAAGCAGAAATTGAAGACAATGAGTGGGTCAAGACCCAACTGGAGCAATTAACTCTGATTGATGAGAAAAGAATGTTCGCAGTGTGCCATGGACAATTATACCAGCAGAGAATGGCCCGCGCTTACAACAAGAAAGTGCGAACTAGGAACTTCGAAGTAGGGGAACTCATTTTAAGACGTATCCTCCCACACCACGAAGAAGCGAAAGTAAAATTCACCCCAAACTAGAAAGGTCCATACATCATAAGGAAATTGCTACCAAAAGGAGCGTTATACCTGGGGGACATCAAAGGAAATGACCCCGAAACGGCTGTCAATGCAGATGCCGTCAAAAGGTACTATGTTTGATCCTCTATATATTTGCAAGTGTTTTTCGGTTGGGATGACGAAGGCTTTCATTCTCGCTACCCAAACAGCATTAACCCTTTTACAAACCCTTTGAGCCAATTACTCTTCTTGGATTACCCTCTTTGGAACCCGAAAGCGTTATTGGAGAAAAAGAAATGTCGAAAAAAAAAACAACAACAACAAAAGTTTCCTAAACTACGTTCGACTTGATTCCGAAAGGATACGTAGGCAGCCTCTCCCTGGGGTTCAGTCACACCAAAATAAAGATCCACATTTCCCCAAGAGTTTAAGCTGGGGCAAGTGTTAAGATTCGGCAATGTGTCGCCGGAGGGGTTCCAAAGTTGTAATTCAATACAAATTCTTTGCACCAAAACCATGTTCAAGTCCTTCCGATCAATTGGCAAACATGCTTATATTTAGAGGATATAGTGTCGAATCTGGTGCAAGCAAATGAGAGAAACAAAATGAGAGAGTCTTATCGGTGAAAACCCACACGGACATCGTGAGGCGACGGTAAGTAGAGAAATCAAAAATGAGAGTCTTGTTAGTGAAAACTCGCAAAGAGCACTACAAGGCGACGGTAAGAAGAGAAATGAGAGAGGTTAGTCGGTGAAAACCCGAAAAGGGCGCCACTAATCGAAAAGGACAATGGATCACTAATATGGACACAGTCCGGGGCAAGGTTTCTCAATCTCGAGGTGATAGTTATGATAAATTTCTTAGAGTCGGAAGGTTTACACGGATCAAGCATCCAGTCCAAAGGGCATGTCATGTTCATTGAAGTCCGCATACACTCCAAATAAGTCTTTCTTTCCTTTCCCCGAAAGGGACACCTCCTGTCTAAATTTGTTGTCCATTCTGTCGTTTATTTTTCTTCTGAATCCCTTTCGGTCTAACTTTGTCCCGAAACTAAGGCAAAGAAAATATGGCAAGACTGACTTACAAGACTCTCATTTGACACGGGTCAATATGCAAAAGGCACCCAGCCTCGTCAGGGGCATCGAGTCGATCCCGACTGGCCACAATGGCCAATGATTCAAACTCAAAACCTTGAAAGGAGAAAATCAAATTGAAGTTCCTATGAAGGCGAATAAAGTTGAAAGGATGGACCCCGCGTGGCTAACCATCTTGACAGGGTTTGAAGAGCCGAAATATTCCAAATGACCTAAAGTTACAGTTGGAAGAAAAGTCAGGAATGAAAAGCCAATAAAGGCAAAATAAAGTTGGAAAGGTTAAGTCCCACGCGAATAACTGTTGCAGCAGAATTTGAGGGACCAAAACTCCCCCCCAATACTCTGGAAATCCAAAAGAAAGGCAAGTGAAAGGCCTACAAAGGCCAAACAAAAATATTGGGTCCCACGTGACCGATCGCCATGGTAAAATCTGGAAAGCCAAGGTCCCGGGGATGAGAGATGAAATCCAATCCCCAGCAAACAAGCAAGCAAGTGGTCAAGATCTTCGTCACAAGTCAAGTTGTCAAAATCAAGGCCGCCAAAACCAACCACTGTTTCAAACTAACAAAATGTTCTTTGTTTGAAAGAAATAGGTGTAACCCAAAACAACCTCCCAAAAATGCAAGTGTAACCAAAAGAAAGGGCGCGAGAGCTAGAAGCGGCTCTGCAACAACAACTCCAAAAAGGGAAGTTTTCTCCAAAATTCTTTCCCGCATTCACTCGGAATCAAATGAAAAGAAAATAAAAGAAGGAAACGATGTTGAAAACAATTCAAACCTAAAGTAGTACAGGGCCTCCAATCCCTAGCTACACCTTTTCCAACATAAGATATTCCATTCATTAGTTGATTCCAACATAGGGTCCCACTCCCTAGCAGACACCAGCATAACCTGGTGATCTTTCTGACAATAGCATAACCTGTTGATCATCTCCTGATACTGGCATAACCCAGTAATCTCTTTACCCCCAGGAAGCAACATAACCTGTTGACCTTTCCAGACACCGGCATAACCTGGTGATCTTTCTGACAATAGCATAACCTGTTAATCATCTCCTGATACCGGCATAACCCAGTAATCTCTTTCCCCCCTCCAGACACTGGCATAACCTGTTGACCTCTCCAGACACTGGCATAACCAGGTGATCTTTATGACAACATCATAATATGTTGATCATCTTCTGACACTGGCATAACCCAGTGATCTCCTTTTCCCCCAGACAGCAGCATAACCTGTTGACCTTTCCAGACACCGGCATAACCTGGTGATCTTTCTGACAACAACATAACCTGTTGATCATCTCCTGACACTGGCATAACCCAGTGATCTTCTTTTCCCCCAGGCGACAGCATAACCTGTTGACCTTTCCAAACACCGGCATAACCTGGTGATCTTTCCGACAACAACATAACCTGTTGATCATCCCCTGATACTGGCATAACCCAGTAATCTCTTTTCCCCAGGCAACATCATAACCTGTTGACCTCCCAGACACCGGCATAACCTGGTAATCTTTTCCTGACAACAGCATAACCTGTTGATCATTTCCTGACATTGGCATAACCCAGTGATCTCTTTCCCGGCAACAACATAACTTGTTGACCTCTCCAAACACCAGCATAGACTGGTGATACTTTTCTTGACAATGGTATAAACCGTTGACCCTTCCCCTCAGACACTGGTGTAACCCGATGATCTTTTTTTGACGATAGCAAAACCTGTCGATCTTTGCCAACATAGGGTCCCCGATCCCTAGTTGATTGTACATTTAGACAGAGGATATCCACTCCTTAGTCTATAGTAACCCCGGGTGCACTGTTCCCAATTTTTCATCGCTTTCAATAATAAAGTATTATAGATTTATTTACAGTAACTCACGAAATTTTCCTAGTAAAACTGGGGCAGAAAATTTCGTTCATTTCTTTTCTTTGATTTTTGTGCAGATAACATTTTTAGGACATTGGAATCGAGATGACCAAAAGAAGAAGTTTCGATCCAGAATAATAAAACAAAAAGAGAAGTCTAAATCCAAAAGTGCAGATACGGAGAAGATATGGACTATTCGGGACGATATTGAAGCCATCTGTTTGGTATATCCTGCCTTGATCCGAAGAACAATAAGACGAAACCTGCACCTGCGACTAACAAGCATCAAGATCCAGGTCAGAGTCAGCAGAAGATCAAGACTCAAGACCAGGTGTTAGATAGGAATCTTGTAACTAGCAGCTGATAGGTTTAGTTAGTTTGTCGTTTTGTTTACTTTGGGTGTAATAAGGAGATCAGAAGCAGTAACAGCAGCAACCGCGGTGAAACCACAGTTACTCGGTAGTCCCAACTACCAAAAACTTCCAGAACTACACTGACCTGAGTCCTGTATAGCCAAGAATATGTAGGCAACCTTTGAAGCAGGGGTCTTCAAACCTTTCAAAAATGCTTCACAATGGAACATACGAATGGGTAAAGTCGTTTATGGTCGCTCACTTTGTCTTTGCCCGGAAACTCTTCGTGTTTCCGAACAAAGAGGTGCAGCTGTGAGCACGTGATTTTTTACCTATCGTATAATCCTATAAATCTCACTAAATTAATTAGTTTCATGGATTTTTATTGAATTTTTAATTTTTTGCCAGTTTATTTCTTTACATTATATATTCATAATCCGTCATTTAAATACATAAATAATTTAAAGTGTCATGATTAAGCATGTAACCTTAGTCATCATTTAAATAAATCTAATTGTTTAATATAAAGTATGTTAATGTTAAAATTTTGATTTGATTATTTCTTTTTAACAAAATTGTGAAACTTGCCCTTTGAGTGTTTAGAAGTTTTTAAATTAATTGTTTCACTCTTAATTAACTTATCAATTAACCTTAATTAGGCAAACTGAGTTTAGAATTAATTACTATATTTTTTTTTATTAAGTGTTAACATAATTAGAGTTAAAATAGGCAAAATTCGGACCTGGGCTAGAACTGCCCAGGCCCAAAATCCCTCTCATTACCCGCATCGACCCAGGCCCAACACCCCACAACCCGCCTGACCCCTCCATTACCCAAACGAGCCCGTTTCAGAATAAGTAAACTAATCCCAGCCGTTGATCTTCCCAGATCCAACGGCTGGGAACTAATTATTCGTTTAGTATATATATGTCCATACTGAACCCCATCCCTCTCATTTCACCAAATTCTAACCCGCACCCCTTCCACCTCTATCCTCTCTCTGAAGCTTCCGCGTGTCCCCACCCATGTCCGCCGACCGAAAATCGCCTGCTGGCGGCAGAGCTCCTCCAAACCAGCCAAAATTTTACCAGGCGATTACCACCGTCCCCTCTATCACCTCCCGTTGCTAGTTTCCCTAAAAACCCAATCAATTTGCGTCAAATTCATATCTAAGAATCTGAAAACCCAAAAGTTACTCCCCAGTGGATTTAGAGACACTCAATGTTTCAGACCTTCATGGGTCGATTGCTCTTGACTAGGGCAATCGATTCATGAGGGTTTGATTCATTTTCAAACCCTACCGAGGTCCGGCCAAGGTCCGGCAACTTCCTTTTTCCGGCCAAACCCATCAAATGGGTATTTTCCCCACCTTTTTTCCTCTTCTTCTATTTGCTTCTTCCTTTGTTGTTATTTGTTATCTCGTTTTTACTGAAATTATGAATAGGGTTGTATAATCACCCCTGTTTTAGGCTAGTTTTCTTTTTGTTTGTTCTATTACTACCCGTGCTTGTTTAGTCATGTTTCTTTGTGATTAATCTAGGTTTTTTTAGCAATCATGTGAGTGTTCTTGTCTCGTGTGTTTGAATCCGCACAATAGTTTGATTGTGTTTTCATTATTTGATTCTTGATTAATCAATTTAGGAATTCTTGTGGTAAAAGATTATGGATTTCATTTTTTAAGACCAAATCTCATGTCAATCATTTCTTTTAGTTTGTTTCAGTAATTCATTTCTTTCTCTCTTTATGTTTTCTTCGTCTATCCTTGCTCAGTGTTTGACTGTTACTATCCTGCTCTAGATTGACTAAGAAGAATCTAAAATGACAATCTTGTTTAATCTTGATTAGAATAGTGATATCCTGTATTGCGATTTGAATTAGATGATGAACTGAAACTAGATAATAATTAGAACAGTGTTATCATGTTATTATGATTAGAACTGTGGTCGAGTTTACCTATCTAGATAATTTTGGAATTTTTTTGTGCTGATTAAACTGAAACTTGATCTCCGCCTTGTTTTGCTTTGATTGTTGATTCTGTTTAGTGTTAAGTGAATATGGATTTAGGATTCCTTCCTAATTATGTCATGCAAAATAGATATTAGCTCTTGGATTATTACGAGTTAGTCTGAACCAGTGCAGGGCCATGAATTAACTTAGTTCAATCCTAAACTCAAGGATGTCCTAAACAGTAATAACATCCTAAAATACACTTGTTTAACTAGTTTAATTTAGGTCGATAGTCTATTAGACAATTAACTAAGTATTAAAAACCTGGTTAAGATAATTGATTTAGGTTTCATTAACTGAACAAATCATTTAGCCTAAGTTAAGAAAAATGAGTTGACTAACTTAAATTAAGCCTAGTTAAACTGGTCGATTAATTAATTGGTTAAGCCTCTGATTTTAGGTAATCAAATTAGATCAACTTAACTAAATCAGTTAGTTTAAGTTAAGGAATTGAATTGATTGACCTACCTTTTTTTTTAAATAAAACTTAAACATAGATAATAAGTATGAAAGCTATCTTTAGGCATTTAATCAATTAACCTTTAACTAGTTTGACTCAACCATAATTAAGAACAACTCATAGCTGACAAAAGAACATAACTAGGGTTAGGTAACTAGAGTTAAAAAATAACCCAAGTGAGTTTAATCTTGATTACCCAATGGTAAATTCAGGGACTCCAAAGGGTACGACAGGTAATGTAGATTAGGATATCAGATTTTTAAGGGTAGAAAGGTCTTTTCTAATGCTAGGATGATCTGGAAAGGAGAAGTTGTCCCAAAAGGATAGGGTGGACAGTTGTACATGTACCCTCTTCAGCCTAATGAATTAGGAATATACCAAAGGATATCTCATTCCCAAATATCCTATAAATAGACCCCCTCCCTTTAGAAAAAGGAGAATTTTTTTTTGGGGGGGGGGGGGATTTTTTAATCTTACACTCTGGAAAAAACTCTCTTTACAGTCTTAAATTCCTCTCTTGAATACTGAAAACTAAAACAAAAAACAAAAAAAATCAGAACCTCTCTTCTTTGGGTTTTCATCTGTTTGTTCAATTTTGGTTTCTTCTGAAATTCAAACATCTCCTGGGCCAATTCTTTGGTGTGTGGTTTGATTCCTGAGGTTTGTTGTTATTGATGTTGAATCCTCTTTCTTCTTGCTGATTTATTTGTCCATACTTGACCTTTATTTGGTCAAGTCTCTTGCTGTTCTTTCTCTTTAAAGGTATGTAACAATAATTTTATACAAAATTATTGAATCCAAAACTTGTATTAAACTTGTTGGGTTCATGTTGTGTTTTCTTCAAGAATATGTGAATCTGAACCTCTTCTCCTCCTTTCTTAATGTAGAAACTAAAGTAAGATTATTACTATCTAAGTGTATGCATGCAACTTTTGGAATCTGCTTGGTTATTTGCTGAGTTTCTGTTAATAAGCTTAACATTTGATAGTTAGGTGGTAATTTTTAATATGTTTAGCATGTTAGAAAGATAGATTGCACTAGGGTAGAAGAATTTGATCCTTCATTGGTCAAATTCACCCCACAATAGTGCACAACCCGTAATATAGTTGGCTGAAATTTACCCTTCAAAGGGTATAAGGTATGTAGTTAAGAAGGCCTTTAGAGCAAATAATATGAGCCCATAAATGGCCTGATTCATTCTCTAAAAAGCCAAGAGTAGTCAAAGTATTCAAATGAATACTTGCTGAAATATGGATATGACTGTAAGGGTCAAAAAGGGTGGCATCATTAGAATAAATCTGACCCCTTCCACGGTTAGATTCCTTTCAGCAAATGCACAATATTTTTGTTTTGGTATTATAAAATCTCACATCAATAGAGTTAAGTCTGACCCCCGGTATGGTCAGATTTTCTCTAATAAATACATTATACATCTATATTGAGATGATTAGAAACTACAAAAGAAGAGCTGCAAGTGCAAAGCATCCGGATGAGGAGCAACCCATTAGGATTTTCTTTAGCTCCTTCTTTAATATTCAAAAATGTATTCTTACAAGAGTTGTATTTTTTTATTTCTGTAAAAAGAAAAACTGTAATATTCATTTCTGCATTCTGGGACTTTGTAATCTAAGATGGGACTGTATATTCATTTTTAGCCCTTTTAGTATATAATGTTCATGCTGATCTCTAAGGCAATCCCTTGGAATTTCTAATCTAGTCCTAATATAAGAAGTAATACAGTGTTGATAGGTGTTTAATCAAAAGAAGAACTTATATTTTCTTAAATCAGCCTGCATGAAACTTTGAATGAATATTAACTGGATTTTTTTTTTAGAAAGCATCCATTTCAAAAGTCAGTCGTTTCAATACATGTAGAAATTAGTAAGATTATTTCCAGTTCATTTCCTATCTCGAAAATGTCTTCTGAAAATCAACATGGGAACACTTCGAATACGTTCTGGTTTTAGAAATACGGGACTAGGTTATTATTAATAAATCTGCCTGTGTTTATGTTATTTCAGAAATTACAAAGGCCTAGGAAATAAATTGATTCTAGCTTACAAATTCAAAGTAGAAAATCAGTAGATAATGTGTTTTATAGTTTTGTGTATATATGATGTGTTTCTTAATGAACATATTTGATACCATTTAGCATATTAGAATGTAAAACCTTTAAGATTTGATGGAGAACCGAATTTCCTAACTAGTATTCCTCTTGCAAAAATAGTCACAATTAGGATGGCCCAAGGTGTTACAAACGGGGCTAAATGAGGCCATAACCCATAAAACGCTGTCTTTAGACTAATGTACACCATTTTTAGATGATATTATAGGTAAGATGATACTTTTGGTTCGAAATTTGATAAAAATCGATCGTGACCTCAAAAATTACCTTAAACTACATTCGGGAGTGGCAACTCATGCCCCCGACCCTCAACTCCAAACAACTAATAAAAACGCACATAGCAATCACGGGTGCATTTCATGTGACGTGTTTGCCATGTGTTCAAAAACAACAATTGCACGCCATCATGACTTGTCTAAGATAAATCCATAAACGTCTTAATTGATCTTAAAACTAAAACGCTCTTTCAAAAATAGAAAACGTAAAGAATGATCGAACTTTACCTCAAATAGGCACTATAAAACCGTCGTGACCATATTTATGACTACGTAATCTACACGCGGGTGCGACAACTCATGTCCCCGTCTTCAACTTTAAACTAATAAAAATCACATGTTGTAATTACGGGTGCATTTCGTGTGGCGTAATTGCAATATGTCCAAAAACAAACAAGTGCACGCCATCGTGACTTGTTTCAAGATAAATCCATAAATACTAAAAGCAGCTAAAAGTGAAAAAGGATAAAAAGCACAATAGGTCTAAAAATATGTAAATAATTAGATAATTAGGCCAAATATTAATAGCTTAAGCGACCATGCTAGAACCACGGAATTCGGGAGTGCCTAACACCTTCTCCCGGGTTAACAGAATTCCTTACTCGGATTTCTGGTCGCAGACAAATCAAAACAGAGTCAGAATTTCCCCGGTTTGGGATTTTAAAACAAAACGGTGTCCCGGAGCATCGTCAAAAATCCGAGTGGCGACTCGGAAATAATAATAAGTCCCAAAACCGAATAATGTCACTTTAATTGAAAAAACTCCCTTATTACCCTCACCGGTGAAAAAGGAGGTGTGACAACTAGTGGTCCAATAAATCATATACTGTAAGGAGTAAGCAAATATGAGGCAGGGTAAATAATTAGTATAAACAAATATAGGAGCGTGGAACGATCCTTCTCTGAACAGTAAACTCATGCTCTCAATTTTTGGTTACCTCCTCAACCGGAGTATATAAGTAAAATGGTCCCCACCAGATAAGTCATCAAAAATCAAATCAGGAAAATTCATGGATACGATGGCTTCTTGTCAATATTACGCACGACGCTGCTGAGGCAAATGGCCGGATCCCATAAGAGCGTTTCATGAAGCTGACGAGGCGAACGGCCCGATCTTATAAGAGTATTTATAAAAATATCAAGGTGAGCGGCCCGTTCCCATAAGAATATTATACTAACGAGGCAAACGGCCCGATCCCATAAGAATGTGGTACATTATCCTGCTGAGGCAAACGGCCCGGTCCCATTAGAATAATAAGATTTAACGGGTTCTTGACCTCCCTCGCGAATAAATGTGTGAGTTATGAATTTAAGGAAGCTTTTCGATGAAAACGCGCAACAGGGGAGAAATCTGTAAGGGGAGCACAATTATACCACGGATAAATCAATTAGCTCGTCAAATCTCTACAATAGCGAGTCTATTACTCTACACAAGCATAGTCTCAGGTCGTAATGCATAATAAAGGAATCCAACAGGAAAGGATAAAACAAATAGTACAATTAAAGCATGGTGTAAACCTAAGTCTACCCGGGCAAATCAGGAATCCTATCATATGCACGGACACTCATCACCTTATACGTGTGTAGCTCCCACAACATGTAGCACATAAGAATATAACACCTACGGAGTAAATCCCCCCTGATAGGGTTAGACAGGAGACTTACCTCGCTCCGAAGTTCCATAATCGGTTCCAATGCCTCTCTAATTCCTCGACTCAAAGCCAAATGATCCGAAACTAGTCAAACAATGTGAAAATCGATCAAAATATACTCCAATGCTTATAATTAGTCAGTTTATAACAATTCCCAACTTCGCTCGAAAAGTCAATAAAGTCAACCCTCGGGCCCACGTGCCCCGATTTCGAAAATTTTTGAAGATACACTTTACCCATAACATCACGAACTCAAATATATAATTTATCCCAAATTCCATGTCCAATTTCGTGGTCAAAATCCAAAAATACGATTTCATTGTTTTTCTTCATAAATCCCGCTAATTTTCAACAATTTCCATGTTAAATCCTTATAGAATCTATGCAATCAACTTACAATATGTGGGAAATATATACCTTTCAATAGATGATGAAAATCTTGCCTCCAAGAGCTCCGAAAAATGCCCAACCAAATGAAAACGTGAGAGAAATGGACTAAGCCCCGAAATGAAGTCTTAATAACAGCCTCAAATGTCGCATTTGCGACATAGGCTCACAAATGCAAAGGTCGCAAAAGTGAAATAGGTGTTGCAAATGCGAAGCCCGGCCAAAACTGTCTGCGTCGCAAATGCAACAAAATCTCTCAAATGTGAGCTCGCAAAAGTGACAGTCCATTTGCAAATGCGAACTTCCCTGCCCAGCTCATCTTCGTAAAAGCAACAATGATCTTGCAAATGCGGCTATCGCAAATGCAAGAAGAGTGCACCAGAACCAGTTGAACCTCTAAAAACTCTTTCCGGAACGCGTACAAAACTCATTCAAGCCCTTGAGGCTCCAAACCAAACATCCACACAAGTCTAAAAACATAACTCAAACTTGCTCGCACGATCAAAACACCAAAATAACCTATAGAATCACGAATCGGATGCCAAAACGCATAAAATCACCATGAACTTCAAGAACTTCTAGAATTGCAACCAATCGTCCGAACCACATCAAATCAACTCCGAATGACACCAAATTTTGCAGGCAAGTTCCAAATAACGAAATGGACCTATTCCAAGTCCCGAACCCAAAATCCGAGTGTGATAGCCTTAGAGTGAAACCATGGTCAAACTTGGGAAAAATTCCATACTTTTAAACATTCAAACTTCGATGAACGTGTCCGATTCATACTTAAATAACCCCAGAATGACACCAAACTTTACGCACAAGTCACAAATCATGATACGAACCTATTCTAAGGCTCGGAACCCCCAAACGAACATCAATAACACCAAAGCCCACTTCAAAGCAAACTTAGGAAATTCTATAACCTTCAAAATGCCAACTTTCAGTATTAAGCCCTGAAATGCTCCCGGGCCACCCGATACTCAACCCGTACACACACCCAAGTCCGAAATCACTATATGAACCTACTAGAACCTCCAAATCCGATCCTGAGATCGTTTACTCAAAAGTCAATCCTTGATCAAATCTTCCAACTTAAAGCTTCTGAATTGAGAATTTTCCTTCTGAATCAACTCTGAACTTCCCAAACTCCAATTCCAACCACACATACAAGTCGTAATACATGAAGTGAAGCTACTCAAGGCCTCAAACCGTCGAACGACGTGCTAGGGATCAAAACGACCGGTCGGGTCATTACATTTTCGGTACACAAATCACACTAAAAGCCTCAAGCCGGTGCCGAGCAATCCAAAACTAGCCAAAGGCTATACAAACTAATTAATACTTGCTCAAAAGTTCATAATTTAACTCTATAGTAATTACCTAACCCAATTTGGAAGTTTCCTAAAATTCGCCCACGTGCCCGGACTCCGGTAATTTTCGTAAATAAAATGTTACCCATAACCTCACGAACACAAATATAAAATTTCTACCCAATTTCGTAATCATTTTCGTGGTCATAATCTCATTTTTATCGATGTCATGAGCCAATTTCCCTCCGTAGGATGCGCCTAGTCTCTAAGACTAGGTAAGCCTAACATTTATGCAGAGATAACTAAAATAATAATTAAAGGCTCAAAAACCAACAACTAGCATAAGGAAAATCTCCACAACTCACTATATACATATTTTTCCAAAACCTGGCGAAATACAAGTCACAAGCTCGATGCCAATATCAAAGTCATCCCGATACAACTGTATGTATTAAACAAGGAAAATATAGAAATGGATAGAAGGTGACTCCAAGGCCTGCGGACGCGGGCAAGTGTACCTTGAAGTCTCCAAATACGAACTCAGCTCAATGGTACCAGGACTGATAGGAAGTACCTGGATCTGCACAAAAGGATGTGCAGAAGCATAGCATAAGTACACACAACGGTACCTAGTAAGTGCCAAGCCTAACCTCGGTAGAGTAGTGACGAGGTCAGGTCAAGGCCCTACTAGAAATAATAAAAAACAGGACAAAATATTTAACAATATAAGAATAATGACAAGTAAATGAAACACGTAAAGAGTAACCAAGAGTTAGGTACACAGAGTCAAGGCAATTAATACATCACGAAAGGAAACAAACAACCAAGAAAAATCAACAAGGGTCACTACCGAGGTACCGCCTTGATAATAGGCTAGATTCATGTAGTTTAGCGTCTATTTATACTCCAACTTTATTATGTTGCACTGTCCTAGGACGGTTAAATGACGTTAAAATAGCTCTAATTGGGAATTTTATGTTTTGTAGGAGCAAGTCATGCTTATAAGGACCTAAGATGGTGTTTGGAGCTAAATTAAAGCAAGAAAGACCCCTCGGAGTTAAGAGCATGTGAAATAAGGAAGAAGAAAAGAGAAGGCAGAAAGATACGCCATTAGCGCGGCCACACTAGTCCAGGTGCAGCAAGCAGATTGAATTGCCATTAGTGCGGCCAGCATTAGCAGTCAGAGACAGTACGCATCGCATTTAGCGCGCCCACGAGCGTGGCCGCGCTAGTTCCTGTCCAGCATACGTTTATTTAGGGGTAAAATTGGAAGCTTGGGGACAATTCCATTTAACCTATAAAAGACTTAGTTCGCCCAAAAGAAGGGATATCAAGGTTTT
The DNA here is from genome assembly GCA_005239505.1 of Nicotiana paniculata. Classification (NCBI taxonomy): domain Eukaryota; kingdom Viridiplantae; phylum Streptophyta; class Magnoliopsida; order Solanales; family Solanaceae; genus Nicotiana; species Nicotiana paniculata. Next base: position 110,785 of record ML348498.1, on the reverse strand, counting down.
AAGGTCTTGTTCAAGGCTAAGAGAGTCAAGGAGGATAATTGGGCATCAAGTTTCATCTTTCTTACTTGTGCTTTTCCCATTTATGATGAATTCTCTTGTTGTTATTATCAGCACAATTATGAGTAGCTAATTTATTTAGTCTAAGGTTTTGGTGGAACCTGTTGAAGGATTAACTTCTTGTTATATTAATATAGTTTGCCCGATTTAATCCCTATTTGTTCAACTAAGTTCTTGTTGTAGTTTATTGAAGGGCCCTCAATTAGTTGTGCCTATTTAGTATGTATTACTCGGGAGAGAGTGCATATTTAGGTAGTTGTTGAACAATATCACTCCCAAAGTATAGGAGAGATCCATAACTGAGGGTTTAAAGGTGGGATTTTGGGATAACGAAACCTTGGGTGCAATCTAAGTGAGCTGTAATAAAATCTAGCTAGTGTAACTCGGGAGAGTGCGTCTAGTAAATTGTCATAATTACTCGGGAGAGATTTACGGTAACAAGAGTGCTCATGATTGATAGATACGATTAGGCAAAACAATATGAAACATAACAGGAAGGGATACCATCAACAGGGGAAATCACAACCTTAGATCCTTCTCTTAATTGTTTACAACTCCGTCATAGTTAGCTTTTAGTTTAATTAATTTTACTTAGTTATAGTTAGTAGAAACATCAATAATTGTTATTCATAATCTTTGGGAAGTTGAGTACGAAGAATCAAGTGAGTCTAACACCGGTAATTGATAGGTTAATTCCTTGCAACGTCCGCTTAGTCCTTTTATAAGGCATAGTTGGGCGTGATCAAATTTTGGCATCGTTGTCGGGGAATTAACGGTGTTATCAATTACAGTTGGAAGAAATACAAAAATTCTTAGTGTAGTCAATTTTCTTCATCTACAATCCATACGTTGAAGTTTTAACATTTGCTAACTTGGTTGTACAGGTGCATGCCTAGGAACTCATCGAGAACTGGTGAAGTGTTTGAAGCCTTATACCACCCTGAGAAAGTTTTCAAGTCCTTGAACCGGGCCAACCGGAAAAACAAACAACAACCATCAACTGAACAACTTGAACCAGACATGGCAGATCTGGTAAACAACAGGAACAACAATGGGGATAACATGGTGGACCCAGCTGCGCAGGTAGTGGCGCCTCTTGTGCCAGAGGCTCCTTTATATGACTGGGTACAACCCGCGGTGGAGAATTTAGCCACAGCGATAGTAGTCCCGCAGATACAGGATGAATTTTTTCAAATCACAAATAACATGCTGCATTTGTTACAGAACAAGGGACTATTTTCGAGCTCATATATTGAGGATCCCCAACAGCATTTGACGAATTTCCTGTCAATTTGCAAAACTCAAAGGCAGCCAAATGTAACTCATGAAGCAATAAAGTTGTTGTTGTTTCCATTTCAGTGACAGGAGCAGCCCAGACTTGGCTAAAATCCATCCCCATAAATTACATTACTACATGGGAGGAGTTAGTCAAGCAATTTGTGAACAAGTTCCATCCACCCAACAAGACGGCTCAGCAAATTGATGAGATCTTGAGCTTCAGACAGAAACCAACAGAGACATTGCAAGAAACATGGGAGCGATTCAAAGGGATGTTGGTTATATGTCTGCACCACGATATTCCCGAGCAGATGTTGGGGCAGCGGTTTTACATGGGTCTGGTAGATAGTGTGAAGGCAAATGTTGATGCTTCAGCTGGTGGAGCATTCTTGAGCAAATCATGGAGATAAAGCCAGATCCTACTTGACAAAATGGCACAGAATTCGGAGTGGACAACCAGGAATGCACCCATCACTCAAGTAGTTCACTCAGTAGCCTTATATCCAGCCAACACTCTTGCTAAAAATATGGCCACCTTAATGACACAAATGAGCATACTAACTAAAAAAGTGGAAGAGTCAGGGCAGAAGCAGCAGGTGCATATTGCGGATACAACCAATCGGGGCTTATGCATATCTTGCATTAGTCAGCCGCTTGGTATTCAGTGGAATGCTGAAAGTGATCATCATCACTACCCTGAAAACATAAATTATGTGTCTAATTATGGGGGCCAGAGACAGGGCGGTCAGAATTGGGGCCAGCAAAATTAGCCATACAGACCAGTTCAGCCGCAGCACAACAATGGAAATATGGGAGCCATGCGACCTCACGGTAATGTGGCGCCTTACCAAAGGCCACAGGGGTACAATAATCAGAATCAGCAATAGGCTTATCATCGACCTCAGCAACAACATGGTGGGAGACAGGAAGATAGGTTTGCTAGACTCGAGGCAATGATGCAGCAAGTTATTGGGTCAACTGCGAAAATGAGTGAAAGAGTAGATGCACATGAGTCATCCATAAAGAATATCGAAGTGCAAGTGGGCCAAATCTCGATGTCTTTGAATAATCGTCCCCATGGGACATTGCCTGCAGACACTCAAGTAAATCCAAAGGATCAAGGCCCAAAGCAGTTGATGGCAGTGAGTCTACACAATGGCAGAGACTTAGACTTGGAGGAAGAAAGGGCTCAAGAAAGCAGACAGGCTGAGACACTTGTACCAGTGCCCATTGAAATAGATGATTCGGCAAGATTGGCCGAGGGGACAGTACAACCTGCCCAGGAAGAAACCAACACATAAATCGAGGTTGAGAAAGAAGCTGAGACAGCCCAGGAACTGGTAGTTGAGGTAGTTTCTGACAAGGAGAAAACCCAAATCACTGGGAAGAAGAGACCTCCAGCACCACTCCCACAGAGGCTGGCCAAGTACCAGAAATATGAACAATACAAGAAATTCTTGGAGATGTTGAAACAAATTCAGGTAAATATTCCTTTGAATGATGCTCTAAAGGAGATGCCTGGTTATGCAAAGATGATGAAGGACTTGATCTCCCGAAAATTCGACTTCCAAGACTTGGCCACAGTGACTCTTACCCAAACCTGCAGTGCTGTTGTGACCAGACCGATTTCCAAAAAGTTGTCTGATCCAGGGAGTTTCACAATTCCCTACACTATCGGTAACTGTGCCTTTGCCAAGGCACTCCGTGATTTGGGGGCCAGCATTAATCTTATACCCCTAGCCATATATAAGAAGTTAGGGATTAGTAGATCTAGACCGACATCCATGTTGTTGTAACTGGCAGACAGGACGGTAAAATGGCCTTCAGGCATTCTCGATGACGTGTTGGTGCAGGTAGGGAAATTTGTGTTCCCTGCAGATTTTGTGATCCTGGACTGTAGAGTGGATGAAGAGATTCCCATAATTTTGGGAAGGTTGTTCCTGGCCACGGGGCGAGCTCTCATTGATTGTGAAACTGGGGAGCTCAAGATGAGGTTGAACGACAAGGAGATAAAATTCAACGTGTAGAAATCCATGAGGCGACCAAGTTAATTCGCCAATTGTTCTCTTATTGATGTCGTGGATGTAATCCTGGAGGAGGATGATGAGTCCCTGACTATTGAGGACCCCCTTGCTGCATGTCTTATGAATTTGGATAAGGTGAATAGGGAAGAATTGGCAGAATGGGTGCTGGCTCTTGAGGGCAAAGGCGTTTGGCAGAGATCACTTGAATTTGATCCCCTGCACTTAAAAGAGAGAGAGACTCTGCCAGCCTAGCCGTCTGTAGAAGAACCACCAAAGATGGAGTGGAAGCCACTGCCAACCCATCTCAGGTACGCGTTTCTAGGACCTAACTCCACATTACATGTTATTATCTCATCCAGTTTGTTAGATGTGCAGGCACAACAGCTTTTACAGGTACTCACAAAGTGTAAGACTGTCATTGGGTGGACCATGGCAGACATTAAGGGGATAAGCCCGGCATATTGCGTGCACAAAATTCTGATGGAAGAAGGGCACAAACCTTCTAGGGAACACCAAAGAAGGCTGAACCCCAACATGAAGGAAGTGGTGAAGAAGGAGATTATTAAGTGGTTGGATGCGGGAATCATTTTCCCCATCTCTGACAGCAACTGGGTTAGCCAGGTGCAATGTGTTCCTAAGAAGGGTGGCATGACGGTGGTGAAAAATGACAACAATGATCTGATCTCTAAAAGAACCGTCACAGGCTGGAGAATTTGTATGGACTATAGGAAATTGAATCTGGCCACCCGGAAAGACCACTTCCCACTTCCCTTCATTGATCAAATGCTCGACAGACTGGCGGGGAGGTTCATTTTTGTTTTCTGGATGGGTACTCAAGGTATAACCAAATCTCCATTGCTCTAGAAGACAGAGAGAAGACCTCATTCACATGTCCATATGGGATTTTTGCCTTCAGAAGGGTTCCCTTTGGCCTATGCAATGCACCTGCCACATTCCAAAGGTGCATGATGGCCATATTCACTGACATGGTCGAGGATATAATGGAGGTGTTCATGGATGATTTCTCAATGGTGGAAAACTCATTCGATGAGTGCCTAGAAAATCTTACCCGAGTGATAAAGAGGTGTATTGAGACTAACCTTGTACGTAATTGGGAAAAGTGTCATTTCATGGTACAAGAGGGTATAGTCTTAGGACACCTGGTATCAAGCAAGGGAATCAAGGTGGATCGTGCTAAAGTAGATGTTATAGCAAAGTTTCCACCTCCCACATCAGTTAAAGCGATAAGGAGCTTCCTCGGGCATGCCAGTTTCTACCGGAGATTCATCAGAGACTTCTCCAAAACTGCCAACTCCCTGTGTAAGTTGCTAGAAAAAGATAACCCTTTTGTGTTTTCTGATGATTGCAGGGTAGCATTTGAGGAGTTGAAGAAGAGGCTAGTCACGACACCCATCATTGTTGCCCCCGACTGGGAGAAACCATTTGAGTTTATGTGTGACGCCAGTGACTACGAAGTGGGAGCAGTGCTAGGACAGCGGAAAGACAAGATAATGCACCCAATTTACTACGCAAGTAGGACGTTGAGTGGAGCCCAGCTGAACTACACTGTGACTGAAAAAGAGATACTGGCAGTGGTATTTTCTTTCGACAAGTTCAGATCATACCTGATTGGATCTAAGGTAATTGTGTACAATGATCATGCTGCTCTCAGGTAATTAATTGAAGAGACGGAGTCCAAATCGCACCAAATTTGTTGGGTGCTGCTACTGCAAGAGTTTGACCTGGAGATTCGTGACCGTAAGGGCACAGAGAACCAAGTCGCGGATCATCTATCGCGACTTGAAGGAGCTGAAAATACAGTTAAGGCAGAGGATATTCTGGAAACCTTTCCAGATGAGCAGCCAGTTGCCATAAGTCTTGAGGAATTGCCACAGTATGCAGACATTGCAAATTACCTGGCAAGTGGTATAGAGCCCTATGAACTCTCCTCTGTGCAAAAAGAAAAAGTTTTAACGTGAATGTCGCATGTATTACTAGGATGAACCTTATCTGTTTAGAATTTTTATTGACAATATGATCTGGAGGTGCGTCCCCGAGATAGAACAATCTTCTGTTTTGCAGGCATGTCATGCATCAGCATATGGCGGGCATTTTGGAGGAGTCAGGACGGCAGCAAAAGTTCTAGAAGACAGGTTCTACTAGCCAACTGTGTTCAAGGATGCACATCAATGGGTGAAGGGCTATGATGAATGTCAGAGAACCGGGAACATTTACTGGTGCCATGAGATGCCCAAGAACCCAATTCAAGAGGTTGAGGTGTTCGATGTATAGGGGATAGACTTCATGGGCCCCTTCGTCAGCTCCTATGGCAATAAGTACATACTTGTTGTTATAGATTATGTGTCCAAATGGGTGGAAGCTGCAGCACTCCCCACCAATGATGCAAGGGTGGTGGTGTGGTTTTTGAAAAATAATATATTCACCCGTTTTGGGATCCCGAGAGCCATCATCAGTGAAGGAGGCACTCATTTCTGCAATCGTTCCTTTGAGAAATTACTAGCAAAGTATGATGTGCGCCACAAGGTGGCAAACCCATACCACCCTCAGACCAGTGGCCAGGTTGAAGTGTCGAATAGAGAAATAAAGAGTGTGCTGACTAAAACTATGAACGCCACAAGAACTGATTGGGCAAAAAAGCTAGATGATGCACTCTTGGCCTACAGAACCGCTTTCAAAACACCAATTGGTATGTCACCATACAAGTTGGTGTTCGGGAAGTCCTGTCACTTGTCGGTAGAACTGGAACATAGAGCTTGGTGGGCATTGAAACAGTTAAATCTGGATCTTGAGGCTACGGGCACAAATAGAGTCACAGAACTGCATGAGCTAGATGAATTTAGGTATCTGGCTTTCGAGAGCACGAGGTTGTACAAGGAAAGAATGAAGAGATTGCACGATAAGAACATTGTTGAGCGAAACTTCAAACCCGGAGATATGGTATTCCTTTATAACTCAAGATAAAGGCTTCCGGGTAAACTCAAGTCCCGATGGTCTGGACCATTTTGTGTGGTCGAAGTGCTTCCCTCAGGTGCCATAGAGATTGCTTCAGAAAAAGATTCCCAGACCTTCAGAGTTAATGGGAATAGATTGAAACTGTATCTGGGCATGGACGAAACCAAGGAAGTGCCAATGATACATCTGAATGAACCGCAGAGGTCGGGCAAGCCTTAAAAGCGCTCATCTGCATCGTGCTGAGATGTTAAATCAGGCGTTGCATGGGAGGCAACCCATTAACTTGTTGTAATTGTCGTGTCACGACGGTAACTAAGGCGCTGGTTGGGAGGCAACCCAACGTGTAGTGTTTTCAGTATAGTAGAATAGTAGATGAATTTTTGTAAGTACTAACATATGCAGGTGTGCTTAGGCAAGGGAGGAATCTGGCCACGCCGAGGAAAAGATAGAAAAAGATGAAAATTTTCGAGGCCTGGAGTAGCGCGGCCACGCTAGTGGCCGTGCTAATCGACTAGTATTCTGCCTGGGGTAGCGCGGCCGTGCTAGTGGACGCACTAGTGGCCGCACTAAAAGGCCTCCATTCTGCCTCAGAGTAGCGCGGGCGCGCTAGTCGACGCGCTAGTGGCCGCGCACATAGCCCAGCTTTCTGCCTAACTAGCGCGGGCGCGCTATAACCGCACTACGACCGCGCTAGTAGTGTCGCTGGCAGGTTTTTTTTCGTAAGTTATTAATTTTTTTTATTTCTTTCTTTTTCTTTTCTTTTGTGATTATAATGTAACCCCCCTCCCCAAAATCCTAACCCCCTTCTTCTATTCTTCCTCGCCCCACTTCCCCCCTCAAACTCTTACCTTCCTCACCTAAACCACACACCTCTCCCCCTCCCCAATTCACTATCAATCCTAATTCCACCAAGTTCATTGATAATTACACCCCCCCCAACACACTCTTCACTTCTCACTCTCTTCTCACACCACAGGTGTGTTTTCTCTTTGACATTTTTTTATTTTTGTTAGGTTTTCTTTTTAATGTGTTGTTAGGTAGTAGTTTTGTGTTCTTTTTTGCTTAGCAGAAATTGTAATATATACTTAGTGCCTGATGATGGTGGTATTTGGGGAGTTGTATCTCTTGGCTTAGCTGGGTGAATTTGGGGCAATTGTGGTGGTAATTGGGGTTCAAATTAATTAATTGGGGGCTTCGGTCATGATGCCCACCAAGTGTTTGTTTAAATGCCCCATTGAATGGCAATGATAATTGTGACCAATTGTAAAGGTGAAGTATGAGTAACCACAGTTGGTTCAACTCGTTTGTGCTACGCTAATGATGTCCTTATTGTAGGTACAATGGCACCTTCGAGAAAGCGTCAAGCCACTGGATCTTCGTCCAGTAGACAAGCGGGATCATCGAGAGCATGAGTGTCCACTGATACTCGGCCTTATAATAGTAACATGTTCATATCCGCTAAGGCTCAGGACCAGTTTGCTGAGAAGGAATCGAAGGTGGCAATACTAGAACGGGGAATAGATACAGCATACCTCCAGTTCGACTGTCCAAGGATGTACGATGAGCTGATGCAGTGTCGGTTGGATGTGTTCTTTGAGCAGCCAGATGATGCAAATGCGATGGTGGTGAGAGAATTTTATGCAAACAGTCCGGAGCATAGGATTTATATGGTCACCGTGAGGAAGAAGCCGGTGGATGCCTCTGTGGAAGCCATTCAGAGGGCTTACTGGCTTCCAGGTCTCGTAGCGGAGATGGACAATAGATATGAGGCGTATGGTAGACTCTTCACTCAATGGACGACATTCCTTCCGATTATCTGTGTCCCGGGCAAGGAGGTTCAGTGGTACAAGTACGGGAATAAGTTTCACTCGTCGGCACTCACTTTTGAAGAGAAGTGTTGGCTATATCTAATCAACAACCGCCTGATCCCGTCCCACAACACCTCGGAGGTGAATGCTCCCCGTGCTTGTTTGATCTGGTGCTTCATGACGGGCCACAATGTTGACGTGGCCAAGCTCATGCACAAGGAGATGTTTGTTCGTTGTCTAGTTAAGAGGTATGGCTTCTTCTTCCCCTCTCTTGTCACTATATTATGCCTTGCAACCGGGGTGCCGAGAAATTTGGCGGTAGATTGCCGACGGAGGCCGCCTTTCGAGCAGAAAAGATAACCACTAGAAAGGATTTGGTAGCGGCTAGTGGTGATGATGGGGAGGACGAGTCTGAGGAGGAGGAGGACGAGCAAGTAGAAGTCGGAGAGGAGCTTTCCACTCAGGAGCATGTTGCCGACGTATCAGGCCCATTTAGGGTCAGTCGGGGTCAGAGGATGGATAACCTGGAGACGGAGATGGCATGTTTACGTACCTCGGTCGCTGACTTGGGGTCGAGAGTTGATACTCTAGCCACCCAAAATGCCAAATCAGAAAAGCAAATCATGGGGTGGCTGCAAGCCCTGGGTCGTGCATGTAACTTGGACCCGGGGACAGTCTCCGACCAAGAGTGAGCCTTCAGGGAAGTTTCTCTACCTCACTTTGCATTACTTTGAATGCCATGAGGACATGTCTTCATTTTAAGTGAGAGGTGGGGAAATAATTCATTGTACATGTATATATGTAGGAATGTACTTGTTATTTGTTTTCCTTTATTTTCTTGTGAGTTTTGTTTGCTTTTGTTTTTGTTGTTTTAAGTAGTAGTGTAATAATTTAAGTTGACTTGTCCTGCTGACGGATCTCATTCGACGGGGTTCTTGAGGGTCTAAGTCGACCACAAAAAAAATGAGAAAATATAGTGTACTCTTCCTGACGACGGATCTCCTAGATAGTTTTCTTGAGGGAAGTAAGTCTAAAGAAAATACCAAAAAGATTTTTGTTTTAGGTAGTGTAGTAACTTTTCCTTGGTTTTTCTTTGGGCCGCGGTTCTTTTCCAAGGGTTTTGTCTTGAATCTGGTGTAGTTAGTTTTTTTTGTTTTTCTTTAGTTTGTTTTTAGTTTTTATTAGGTACTTATGGGCAATGAGCTGAAATAGGAAAAGAATCCCTTAGCGTTGTTACACCTGAACACAATAGACACGAGAGTGTGACGCTTAGGCTCAGTTGTTGATTCTTGTAGAGTGACTTAAATTTGTATGTTGTAACTGACTTGAGTACTCAATGAAAGTGTCTTGATAAGCCAATCTGGAGTGATTCACGTGCCATATGTGTGTGAGGTGTATTGCATTGTATTCTATGCTCCACATTTGATGCCTAGAACTTGCCCTGTGTGTTTGCAAAGCAAAAAAAGTAGCTTCATTCAGTCCTAGAAGTGATATAGGCATTCTTTGTTAAGCCAGATATATGAAGTATACCCACCTAAATGTAATCTATCATAGTTAACCCCCTTGAGACTATAAGCATGTTTCTTTGGCAACCACATTACAAACTGCACCCAATTGTTTGAACGGCCTATCTGTTTGAACCCCTGTACCTCCCATGAGCACTTGAATTGTTATAAAATATGTAAAAGCCAAAGTGTGGGGTGGTTGGTTTGTTTTTGAGTGGAGCCAATGAAATAAAAAAAAAGGTGCACTGTGTATAAAATAAGAATAAGCGCCACTTGAAAAAGGAGTAAAGACAATAAATAAATGTAGTCCTTGATAAGTGGTGACTTAATATAATTGCACCAAAAGGAGTTTGGGGTAGTATAAAGAGAAGTGTGGTGCAATGTCTGGCCTGGCATAAGTATGGTCTTGAATGCGAAATTAATTGTATTAAAAGTGCTTAGGAAGGTTAGTCACTATATCCAAATATATCCTACCCGTCCCTTAGCCTACATTACAACCAGATGAAGTCCTAATTGAAATAAATGGGTTCAATTAGTATAGTAGTACACTACGGGAAAGCCTATGGTGCATCTTTGTGGCATATGAATGTTCTTTCTGAGAGTGAGTGAATTCTGTCTATCAGAGTTCCTAATTGTTCTTAATGTTATTACTTGTGGAACTACTCTCTTGTGTGATGTGAGGGCACTTGATTCATGATGGAAAGGTAAGTTCTGACCTCTGTATAGAGTAAATTGAGGAAGTAAGAATATTGCACGGCACATGAGAGTCGACTCTTGAGGCATAGATGTTACACTACTAGGCACAAATCTTGTGATATGTTCTTGGTGTGACACGTTAGGGAAAATGCTTAGTGAAAAGACCTTTGTAGAGTATGGTGGATTGCTCGAGGACGAGTAACAATTTAAGTGTGGGGTGTTGATAATAGGCTAGATTCGTGTAGTTTAGTGTCTATTTATACTCCAACTTTACTAGCTTCACTGTCCTAGGAAGGTTAAATGACGTTAAAATGGCTCTAATTGGGAATTTTATGTTTTGTAGGAGCAAGTCATGCTTATGAGGACCTAGGATGGTGTTTGGAGCTAAATTAGAGCAAGAAAGACCCCTCGGAGTTAAGAGCGTGTGAAAGAAGGAAGAAGAAAAGAGAAGGCAGAAAGATACGCCATTAGCGCAGCTTATAGTGCAGCCATGCTAGTCCAGGTGCAGCAGGAAAATTGAAGTGCCATTAGCGCGTCCAAAGCGCGTCCATTAGCGGGGCCGCGCTAGCCCAGTAGTTAGAGACAGTACGCATCGCATTTAGCGCGGCCGCGCTAGTTCCTGTCCAGCACATATTTATCCAGGGGTAAAATTGGAAGCTTGGGGACAATTCCACTTAACCTATAAAAGGTACAGTTCGCCGAAAAGAAGGGATATCAAGGTTTTAAGGTCTTGTTCTAGGCAAAGAGAGGCAAGAGGCAAGGAAGATAATTGGGCATCAAGTTTCATCTTTCTTCCTTGTGTTTTTCCCATTTATGATGATTTCTCTTGTTGTTGTTATCATCACAATTATGAGTAGCTAATTTATTTAGTCTAAGGTTTTGGTGGAACCTGTTGAAGGATGAACTTCTTGTTATATTAATATAGTTTTCCCATTTAATATCTATTTGTTCAACTAAGTTCTTGTTGTAGTTGATTGAAGGGCCCTCAATTAGTTGTGCCTATTTTGTATGTATTACTCAGAGAGAGTGCATATTTATGTAGTTGTTGAACAACATCACTCCCAAAGTATAGGAGGGATCCATAACCGAGGGTTTGAAGGTGGGATTAGCGATAATGAAACCTTGGGTGCAATCTAAGTGAGCTATAATAAAAGCTAGCTAGTGTAACTTGGGAGAGTGCGTCTAGTAAATTGTCGTAATTACTCGGGAGAGATTTACGGTAACAAGAGTGCTCATGATTGATAGAGACAATTAGGCAAAACTATATGAAACATAACAGGAAGGGATATCATCAACAGGGGAAATCACAACCTTAGATCCTTCTCTTAATTGTTTACAACTCTGTCATAGTTAGCTTTTAGTTTATTTAATTTTATTTAGTTATACTTAGTAGAAACATCAACAATTGTTATTCATAATCTTTGGGAAGTTGAGTACGAAGAATCAAGTGAGTCTGACACCGGTAACTCATAGGTTAATTCCTTGTGGGATTCGACTCTGGGCTAAATACTCAGATTATATTTGCAACGTCCGCTTAGTCCTTTTTATAAGGCATAGTTGGGCATGATCATGCGTCATAGTCCCAAGTCATAGGAATAACTCACAATCTTTCATATATCACCGGGGGAGCCTTTACATTTAGTTTTGAAATTATTTTCCCGAAATAGCATCCCGCGTTTTAGCCCACCTTATCACACCGCATGACATCCAGTAGTTCCCCTACTAGCCACGCGTATCAAGCCCACCTTATCTCACCGCATGCATTTCAACTCCAAAACCTTATACCACCGCATGCGTATCAATATCACAACGTATCATAAATTGCACCTCAAGTGCCCAATCATAACTTTCCAAAGAAATCAAACAAATACAATATTTTCATAGTAAAGAGCACATGGCTCAACCACAATGTACACAAAAGTTTCAACAATAACAATCGAATTGAACAACTCAACAGAGTGGTATTTCACAACTTAACACTTTACCCAATGTGAATCACGAACTTTATATCTCAATACCAATTTAAACAACAAGATATTCTACGACTTAACAACTTCGAGTAAATATTTCAACGATCAAATAGTAAATACGGAATAAAGGAAACAATAACTTCAATTAAACATGTAAGGCAATTAGCATGTAAGAGAATAATACAAGTAAACATGTGAAAGTAGACTAATAATGATGGATATAACATGTTAAGATAACTCAATTAATACATGAAAGGAATCTACATGGCTAAAACTGGTAATTTTCACATTTATCCCGTGTACACACTCGTCACCTTGCGTATACGGCTTCCACGCATCAAAATTATCACAACAACAACAATCCTAAGTGGAAATTCTCCCACACAAGGTTAGGCAATTCACTTACCTCAAATCATGCTAAATCAATCCACTATTAGGTCTTTCCCTCGATTATCCAACTCCGAACGGCTCGAATGTAGCCAAAACAACTTCATACTATTAACATAAACTATAGGAAATTATTCAAACAATGAAATTACAATCTTTTCAAAGAATTAAAAAGGCGGCCCAAAAAGTCAACCCGGCCTCGCGCCTCGGAACTCGACCAAAATTACAAAATCCAAACACCCATTCGATAACGAGTTCAATAATACAAGAATTACTAAAATCGCCTTTCAAATCCTCAAATTTTAGCCTAAAATATTTTTACTATTTTCCCCCAATTTTCCAACTCAAACCACTAATTAAATGATGAAATTATCAATAGATTCATGTAGATTAACCAAAACCGTGTTAGGAATTCTTACCCCAATAATCTCTTTAAAAGTCTCCCGAAATTCGCCTCAAATCGAGCTCTCTAAGTCCATATTATGAAATAAAAGATAAAACCCTCATTTTGGGATTTAAGTTCTGGTGCCAGTGATTTACACATCGCGATCGCGGAATTTCCTTCACGATCGCAAAGAAAAAATTTTCATCAATCTAAAACCTTCTACTTGAACGCGGAGAACTGGTCGCGATCGTGTTGAGTAAAGTTCCAAAGCACCGCGATCGAGTTCACACATTCGTGATCGCGTAGGGAAACACGTCAACCTTCCCAGCCTCATATTCCTTCACCATGAACACAGCACCACTTTGCGTTCGTCATTCACTACCACTTCAAGCTTCGCAATCGCATTTAACAAGTTCATGCTTGCCAGTCTTAAAGCTTCGCGATCGCTGGCCCCTCTTTCACAATCGCATAAGAGGAAACCAGAAGCACCAGATTCAGCAATCTCACAAAGCCAAAATGGAATCGAGCTTGGTCCGAATCACACCTGAGGCCCCTTGGACCTCAATCAAACATGCCAACAAGTCATAAAACATCATAGGAACATCCTCGAAGCGTCAAATCACATAAAATAACACTAGAACCACGAATAGCACATCGATTTAAGCCTAAAGAATTTATGAACTTCCAAATTCCAAAACTAATGATGATTTATACCAAAACAACTCCGATTGATATCAAATTATGCACACAAGTTATAAATAGGGTTACAAACCTATTCCAACTTCTGGAATCAGATTCTATCCCCGATATCAATAAATTCAACTCTCGGTCAAACTTTCCAACTTTCGTCAATTCAGGCTGAAACGACCTACGGACCTCCAAATCAATATCCGGACATGCTCCTAAGTCCAAAATCACCATACGGAACTATTGGAACAGTCAAAACTACATTCCGAAGTCGTCTACTCAAAATTAAAACTACGGTCACCTCTTTCAACTTAAAGCTTCAACTTAGGGACTATGTGTCCCATTTCACTCTGAAACTCTCCCGAACCCGAAACCAAGCATCCCGACAAGTCACGTAACCACAATATAACATGGAAGAGGCAATAAATAGAGGATCGGGGATGAAACACTCAAAATGATCGGCCGGATCATTACATCCTCCCCCTCTAAAATTAAATGTTCGTCTTTGAACTAGTATAGAGACATACCTGATGGTGTGAAAAGATGCAGATAACGGCTATGCATATCATGCTCGGCCTCCAAAGTCGCCTTCGCTGAAGCAATGTTCTTTGACCTCAACTTTCAAACCTGCTTGTCCAAAATGGCTACCGTCTCCTCAAAATAAGAAAAATCCTTGTCCAACTGGACTGAGCTAAAATCCAACACATAAGACGGATCACCGTGATACTTCCATAGCATTGAAACAAGCAACACTGGATGAACTGCGGCTAGCTAGGTGGCAATACAAGTTTGTAGGCCACCTCTCTAATCCTCTCAAGAATCTCAAAAGGTCCATTATACCTTGGGCTCAGCTTGCCCTTCTTCTGGAACCTCATAACACTCTTCATGGGCGAAACTCGGAGCAAGAATCTATCTCCAACCATGAATGCAACATCACGAACCCTCCGATTTGCATAACTCTTCTGTCTAGATTGGGTTGTTCGAACTCGAACCAACCCACCGGAGATCGACACCACCTCACATACAAAGCCTCATATGGAGCCATCTGAATGATCTACTAGTAGCTGTTGTTGTAGGCAAACTCCGCAAGCTACAAGAATTGATCCCAAGAACCCCCAAACTCCATCATACAGACACGAAGCATATCGTCCAATATCTAAATAGTGCACTCAGACTGTCTGTCCGTCTGAGGGTGAAATGTTGTACTCAAATTAACATGCGTCCCTAACTCACGCTGTATGTCCCTCCAAAATCTTGATGTAAACTACGTACTCAGGTCAGGGATGATGGATACTGGTACACTATGAAGCCTGACGATCGCGTGAATATAGACCTGAGCCAGTTGCTCTGAAGAATAAGTAGTCACCACTAGAATGAAATAAGCCGACTTGGTCAACCTATCCACACTCACCCAAACTGCATCGAACTTCCTCTAAGTCCGTGGGATCCCAACAACAAAATCCATAGCAACCCGCTCCCATTTCCACTATGGAATCTCTAGCCTCTGAAGCAATCCACCTAGTCGTTGATGCTCATACTTCACCTGCTGACAGTTTAGGAATCGAGCTATATATTCCACTATGTCCTTCTTCATTCTCCTCCACCAACAGTGTTGCCTCAAGTCCTGATACATCTTCGCGGCACACGGATGAATGGAGTATCGTGAACTGTGGGCCTCCTTAAGAATCAACTCACACAAACCATCTACACTGGGCACACATAGTCTGCCCTGCATCCGTGACACACCGTCATCCCCAGTAGTGACCTCCATGGAAGCGCCGTTTTGAACTGTGCCCTTTAGGACAAGCATATGGGGGTCGTCATAATGACGCTCTATGATACGATCATATAAAGAAGACCAAGAAACCACACAAGCCAAAATTTGACTTTGCTCCGAAACATCCAATCTAACAAACTCGTTGGCCAAGGCCTGAACATCCAATGCTAGTGGCCTCTCCGCTACCGGTAGATATGATAAACTACCCAAGCTCTTCGCCGTATGACTCAAGGTATTGGCCTTCCCGGGATGATATATAATGGTGATACATTAGTCCTTAAGCAACTCTAACCACTTCCACTGTTGCAAGTTAAGATCCTTGTGTTTGAACAAATGTTGTAGACTTTGGTGGTCAGTATAGACCTCACAAGAGACACCGTACAAATACTGTTGCATGAACAATAGCTGCTAACTCAAGGTCGTGGATAGGATAATTCTTCTCATTCACCTTTAGTTGTCTAAACGCGTAAGCAATCACCCTACCGTCCTACAACAACACCGCGACGAGACCAATACGTGATGCATCATAGTACACAGTATAAGCCCGAACCCATAGGCCACACCAACACTGGGCTATAGTTGTCTTGAACTTTTAAAAGCTCTCCTCACACTCCTCGGTCCACCTGAATGGAGCACCCTTCTAGGTCAATCTAGTCATAGGTGGAGCAATAGATGAGAAACCCTCTATGAATCGACGGTAATACATCGCCAACCCAAGAAAACTCCGGATCTCAATAGCTGAAGACGGTCTGGGACAAATCTGCACTGCTTCATTCTTCTTCGGATCTACCTTCATCCCCTCATTCGACACTACATGACCCAAAAATGCCACTGAATCAAGCCAGAATTCGCACTTTGAAAATTTTTCATACAACTTATTTTCTCTCAAGGTCTGAAACACGGTCCTCAAGTGCTGTGCATTATCCTCAAGGATCCGGGAGTACACCAGAATGTCGTCAATAAACGCAAATATGAATGAGTCAAGATAAGGTTGTAGTACACTATTCATCAAGTGCATGACTATTGTTGGGGTGTTGGTCAGCCTAGATGACATCATGAGGAACTCGTAATGACGATATCGAGTCCTGAAAGTAGTCTTTGGGATATCTGGCTCCCAATCTTCAACTGATGATACTATGAATGCAAGTCAATCTTGGAGAACACTCTGGCACCCTGAAGCTGATCAAATAGGTCATCAATGTGTGGTGATAGATACATGTTCTGTAACCTTGTTCAACTGGCGATAATCAATACAAATGCGCATAGTACCATCCTTCTTCTTTATAAACAAGACTGGAGCACCCTAAGGTGATACACAACGCCAAATGAAGCCCTTATCAAGCAACTCCTGCAACTACTCATTTAAATCTTTCAACTCTGGTGGGGCCATACGATATGGTGGAATAGAAATGGGCTGAGTGCCCGGTAACAAATAAATACCGAAATTGATATCCCTTTTGGGCGACATGCCCAGAAGATCTATCGAAAATACTATGGATAATCTCTCACTACCGAAACTAACTCAACGGTAGGAGTATCAATACTGACATCTCTCAAATATGTTAGATAAGTATCACATCCCTTTCCAACAATCCGTTGTGCCTTAAGGAAAGACACCGCCCTGCTAGGAACATAAATCTAAAGTACCTCTCCACTCTAACCGCGGAAAACCTGGCATAGCCAACATCACCGTCTTTGAGTGAAAATCAAGGATAGCATGATAGAGCGACAACAAGTCCATGCCCAAGATAACATAAAAATCTACCATACTGAGTAACAATAGATCAGCTCTGGTCTCAAAACCACTAAGAACAACTACACACGACCGATACACACAGTCAAGAATAATGGAATCTCCCACAGGCATGAATATATAGATATGAGAACTCAAAGAATCACAGGATATACCTAAATACGGAGCAAAATAAGATGATACATAGGAATAAGTGGAGCCTAGATCAAATAAGACTGATATATATCTCTATGACAAACTGGAACAATACATGTGATAACTGAGTCGGATGCAACCACCTTCGTTCTAGCAGGAAGAGCATAATATCTAGCCTGGCCTCCTCTTCTAGGGAGACCTATACCTTCCCAACTTCCACAACCCCCACTGGTTGTGCAGGTGGAGTGGTAACGGGTGCGGTAACCACGGCCTGAGAAGCCTGAGGGCCTTGTGAAATACATGGGTCCTGAGTAGTCTATGGAGGTGTACCCTTCCTGATTCTAGGGCAGTCCCTCACCATATGACGAGTGTCACCACACTCAAAACAAGTTGTCGAAGAACGTGGTTGGTGAGACTGGCTCGAGCCTGGTCGGCTGGATTGACCCTTAAAAGTACCCGTGCAGGAGGTGCATTAGACAATGGCGGTGCATAATGGGGAACCTGAGGCTTGGAGTGGTCGGAATATTGCAAGAAGCTAGAAGTGCTGGATGGACAAGGGAATCACATAGCCCCTACTATGACTGCAACTGGAGAGTGGGTACCACTATATATGCCAGAATCTCGAGACCTTTTGACCTCCCTCTCCTCTCTTTCCCGGGACCACATACCTTTAGAGATCTCCACTACCTGCTGGTATGGGATGTCCAACTCCAACTCTCGGGCCATGTTGAATCTGATATCAGGTTTGAGCCCCTCGATAAATCGACGAACTAGCTCTCTGACAGTAGGGACCAAGGTTGGTGCATGCCTGGACAAATCAGTGAACTGGTCTACATACTCCAATACGGTAATAGAACTATGTACAACTGATCAAACTCTGCGCACCATGCATCCCTAAGACTTTAGGGAAAAAACTACCGCATAAATATCTCTGAGAACTGATCCCAAGTAATTGAAGTTGCCTCGGTCAGGCTACCCAACACATACGCCCACCACCACCGATAAGCCACTCCCTTAAGCCGGAACGTAGTGAAAGCAACCCCATTCGACTCCAAAATACCCATAATATGGAGGATATGGTGTCACTCTTCGAGAAAGACCTAGGAATCCTCTGAATCCAAGCGTTGAAAGTAGGAGGGTGGTAATTCTTGTACCAACGCGAGACACTACTAAACCTGCTTGTGAATCATAACACCTTTGAACCTAGAGCTCTAACACCATCTTGTCACGACCCAATTTCCCTCTGTAGGATGTCGTGACAGCACCTAGTCTCTAAGACTAGGTAAGCCTAATATTTATGCAGAGATAACTGAAATAATAATTAAAGGATCATAAACCAACAACTAGCATAAGGAAAATCTCTGAGGCATGTGGAAGCGGCCAGGTGTACCTTGAAGTCTCCAAATGCGAACTCAACTCACTGGTGCCAGGACTAATAGAAAGTACCTAGATCTGCACAAAAATATGTGCAGAAGAATAGCAGCAAGAGTACACCACAACGATACCCAGTAAGTGTTAAGACTAACCTTGGTAGAGTAGTGACGAGGTCAGGTCAAGGCCCTATTAGAAATAATAAGAAACAGGACGAAAGATTAAACAATATAATAATAATGACAAGGAAATGAAACAGGTAAGGAGTAAACCAAGAGTTAGCTACACAAAGTCAAGCCAATTAATACATCCAGGAAGGAAACGAACAACCAAGAGGTGTACAACAGATAGAGAAAAATCAACAAGGGTCAGTACCGAGGTACCGCCTCGTAGTCCCAAGTCACAGGGATCACTCTTAATATTTCCTTATATCACGGCGTTAGCCTTTAAATTTTAGTTTTGAAAATCATTTTCCCGAAATAGGATCCCGCGTATTAGCTCACCTTATCATACTGCATGACTTCTAGTAGGTCCCCTACAAGCCACGCGTATCAAACCCACCTTATCTCACCGCATGCATTTCAACCCCAAAACCTTAAGGGTCAGTCCAGCCGACCAGGCTCGAGCCAGTCTCACTGTGATACTTCCATAGCATTGAAACAAGGAACACTGGATGAACTGCGGCTAGCTAGGTGGCAATACAAGTTTGTAGGCCACCTCTCCAATCCTCTCAAGAATCTCAAAAGGTCCGTTATACCTTGGGCTCAGCTTGCCCTTCTTCTGGAACCTCATAACACTCTTCATGGGCGAAACTCGGAGCAAGACTCTATCTCCAACCATGAATGCAATGTCACGAACCTTCCGATTTGCATAACTCTTCTGTCTTGATTGGGTTGTTCGAACTCGAACCAACCCACCGGAGATCGACACCACCTTACGTACAAAGCCTCATATGAAGCCATCTGAATGATCTACTAGTAGCTGTTGTTGTAGGCAAACTCCGCAAGCTACAAGAATTGATCCCAAGAACCCCCAAACTCCATCATACACGCACGAAGCATATCGTCCAATATCTAAATAGTGCACTCAGACTGTCCGTCCGTCTGAGGGTGAAATGTTGTACTCAAATCAACATGCGTGTCTAAGTCACGCTGTATGTCCCTCCAAAATCGTGATGTAAACTACGTACTCAGGTCAGGGATGATGGATACCGGTACGCTATGAAGCCTGACGATCGCGTGAGTATAGACCTGAGCCAATTGCTCTGAAGAATAAGTAGTCACCACTAGAATGAAATAATCCGACTTGGTCAACCTATCCACAATCACCCAAACTGCATCGAACTTCCTCTAAGTCCGTGGGATCCCAACAACAAAATCCATAGCAACCCGCTCCCATTTCCACTATGGAATCTCTAGCCTCTGAAGCAATCCACCTAGCCGTTGATGCTCATACTTCACCTGCTGACAGTTTAGGCATCGAGCTATATATTCCACTATGTCCTTCTTCATTCTACTCCACCAACAGTGTTGCCTCAAGTCCTGATACATCTTCGCGGCACACGGATGAATGGAGTATCGTGAACTGTGGGCCTCCTTAAGAATAAACTCACACAAACCATCTACACTGGGCACACATAGCCTTCCCTGCATCCGTGACACACCGTCATCCCCAGTAGTGACCTCCATGGAAGCGCCGTTTTGAACCGTGTCCTTTAGGACAAGCAGATGGGGGTCGTCATACTGACGCTCTATGATACGATCATATAAAGAAGACCAAGAAACCACACAAGCCAAAACTTGACTTTGCTCTGAAACATCCAATTTAACAAACTCGTTGGCCAAGGCCTGAACATCCAATGCTAGTGGCCTCTCCGCTACCGGTAGATATGATTAACTACCCAAGCTCTTTGCCTTATGACTCAAGGTATCAGCCACCACATTGGCCTTCTCGGGATGATATATAATGGTGATACCATAGTCCTTAAGCAACTCTAACCACTTCCACTGTTGCAAGTTAAGATCCTTGTGTTTGAACAAATGTTGTAGACTTTGGTGGTCAGTATAGACCTCACAAGAGACACCGTACAAATACTGCTGCATGAACAATAGCTTCTAACTCAAGGTCGTGGATAGGATAATTCTTCTCATATACCTTTAGTTGTCTAAACGCGTAAGCAATCACCCTACCATCCTAGAACAACACCGCGCCGAGACCAATACGTGATGCATCACAGTACATAGTATAAGCCCGAACCCATAGGCCGCACCAACACTAGCTATAGTCAAAGTTGTCTTGAACTTTTAAAAGCTCTCCTAACACTCCTCGGTCCACCTGAATGGAGCACCCTTCTAGGTCAATCTAGTTATAGGTGGAGCAATAGATGAGAAACCCTCTATGAATCGACGGTAATACATCGCCAACCCAAGAAAACTCCGGATCTCAATAGCTGAAGACGGTCTAGGCCAAATCTGCACTGCTTCATTCTTCTTCGGATCTACCTTCATCCCCTCATTCGACACTACATGACCCAAAAATGCCACTGAATCAAGCCAGAATTCGCACTTTGAAAATTTTTCATACAACTTATTTTCTCTCAAGGTCTGAAGCACGGTCCTCAGGTGTTGTTCATTATCCTCAAGGATCCGGGAGTACACCAGAATGTCGTCAATAAACGCAAATATGAATGAGTCAAGATAAGGTTGTAGTACACTATTCATCAAGTGCATGACTGTTGTTGGGGTGTTGGTCAGCCTAGATGACATCACGAGGAACTCGTAATGACGATATCGAGTCCTTAAAGTAGTCTTTGGGATATCTGGCTCCCAATCTTCAACTGATGAAACTATAAATGCAAGTCAATCTTGGAGAACACTCTGGCACCCTGAAGCTGATCAAATAGGTCATCAATGTGTGGTGATAGATACATGTTCTGTAACCTTGTTCAATTGGCGATAATTAATACAAATGCGCATAGTTCCATCCTTCTTCTTATAAACAAGACCGGAGCACCCTAAGGTGATACACAACGCCAAATGAAGCTCTTATCAAGAAACTCCTGCAACTACTCATTTAAATCTTTCAACTCTGGTGGGGCCATACGATATGGTGGAACAGAAATGGGTTGAGTGCCCGGTAACAAATCAATACCGAAATTGATATCCCATTTGGGCGACATACCCAGAAGATCTACCGAAAATACTCTGGATAACCTCTCACTACCGAAACTAACTCAACGGTAGGAGTATCAAGACTGACATCTCTCAAATATGTTAGATACGTATCACATCCCTTTCCAACAATCCGTTGTGCCTTAAGGAAAGACACCGCCCTGCTAGGAACATAAATCTAAAGTACCTCTCCACTCTAACCGCGGAAAACCTGGCATAGCCAACATCACCGTCTTGGCGTGAAAATCAAGGATAGCATGATAGAGCGACAACCAGTCCATGCCCAAGATAACATAAAAATCTACCATACTGAGTAACAATAGATCAGCTCTGGTCTCAAAACCACTAAGAACAACTACACACGACCGATACACACAGTCTACAACAATGGAATCTCCCACAGGCATGAACACATAGATATGAGAACTCAAAGAATCACAGGATATACCTAAATACGGAGCAAAATAAGATGATACATAGGAATAAGTGGAGCCTAGATCAAATAAGACTGATATATTTCTATGATAAACTGGAACAATACATGTGATAACTGAGTCGGATGCAACCACCTTCGTTCTAGCAGGAAGAGCATAATATCTGGCCTGCCTCCTCTTCTAGGGCGACCTATACCTTCCCGACTTCCACAACCCCCACTGGATGTGCAGGTGGAGTGGTAACGGGTGCGGTAACCACGGCCTGAGAAGCCTGAGGGCCTTGTGAAATACATGGGTCCTGAGTAGTCTATGGAGGTGTACCCTTCCTGATTCTAGGGCAGTCCCTCACCATATGACGAGTGTCACCACACTCAAAACAAGTTGTCGAAGAACGTGGTTGGTGAGACTGGCTCGAGCCTGGTCGGCTGGATTGACCCTTAAAAGTACCCGTGTAGGAGGTGCATTAGACAATGGCGGTGCATAATGGGGAACCTGAGGCTTGGAGTGGTCGGAATATTGCAAGAAGCTAGAAGTGCTGGATGGACAAGGGAATCACATAGCCCCTACTATGACTGCAACTGGAGAGTGGGTACCACTATATATGCCAGAATCTCGAGACCTTTTGGCCTCCCTCTCCTCTCTTTCCCGAGACCACATACCTTTAGCGATCTCCACTACCTGCTGGTATGGGATGTCCAGCTCCAACTCTCGGGCCATGTTGAATCTGATATCAGGTTTGAGCCCCTCGAAATCGACGAACTAGCTCTCTGACAGTAGGGACCAAGGTTGGTGCATGCCTGGACAAATCAGTGAACTGGTCTACATACTCCAATACGGTAATAGAACCATGTACAACTGATCAAACTCAACGCACCATGCATCCCTAAGACTTTAGGGAAAAAACTACCGCATAAATATCTTTGAGAACTGATCCCAAGTAATTGAAGCTACCTCGGTCAGGCTACCCAACTCATACGCCCACCACCACCGATAAGCCACTCCCTTAAGCCGGAACGTAGTGAAAGCAACCCCATTCGACTCCAAAATACCCATAATATGGAGGATACGGTGTCACTCTTCGAGAAAGACCTAGGAATCCTCTGAATCCAAGCGCTGAAAGTAGGAGGGTGGTAATTCTTGTACCGACGCGAGACACTACTAAACCTGCTTGTGAATCATAACACCTGTGAACCTAGAGCTCTAACACCATCTTGTCACGACCCAATTTCCCTCTGTAGGATGTCGTGAAAGCACCTAGTCTCTAAGACTAGGTAAGCCTAATATTTATGCAGAGATAACTGAAATAATAATTAAAGGATCATAAACCAACAACTAGCATAAGGAAAATCTCTGAGGCATGTGGAAGCGGGCAGGTATACCTTGAAGTCTCCAAATGCGAACTCAACTCACTGGTGCCAGGACTGATAGAAAGTACCTAGATCTGCACAAAAATATGTGCAGAAGAATAGCAGCAAGAGTACACCACAACGATACCCAGTAAGTGTTAAGACTAACCTTGGTAGAGTAGTGACGAGGTCAGGTCAAGGCCCTATTAGAAATAATAAGAAACATGACGAAAGATTAAACAATATAATAATAATGACAAGGAAATGAAACAGGTAAGGAGTAAACCAAGAGTTAGCTACACAAAGTCAAGCCAATTAATACATCCAGGAAGGAAACGAACAACCAAGAGGTGTACAACAGATAGAGAAAAATCAACAAGGGTCAGTACCGAGGTACCGCCTCGTAGTCCCAAGTCACAGGGATCACTCTTAATATTTCCTTATATCACGGCGTTAGCCTTTAAATTTTAGTTTTGAAAATCATTTTCCCGAAATAGGATCCCGTGTATTATCTCACCTTATCATACTGCATGACTTCTAGTAGGTCCCCTACAAGCCACGCGTATCAAGCCCACCTTATCTCACCGCATGCATTTCAACCCCAAGACCATATACCACCGCATGCGTATAAATATTCGAACGTATCACAAATCGCACCTCAAGTTCCCAATATCACAACTTCCCAGAGAAACCAAACAAATACAATATTTTCACAGTAAAGAGCCCATGGCTCAACCACAATGTACACAAGAGTTTCAACAATAACAACCGGAATGAACAACTCAACAGAGTGGTAATTCAAAACTTAACACTTTGCCCAATGTGAATCACGTCCTTTATATCTAAATACCAATTTCAATAAGATACTCCACGACTTAACAACTTCAAGTAAAGAGTTCAATGTTCAAATAGTGAAGATGGAATAAAGGAAACAAGAACTTCAACTAAACATGTAAGGCAAATAGCATGCAAGAGAATAAAACAAGTAGACATGTGATAATAGATTGATAATGATGAATATAACATGTTAATATAACTCAATTAAGACATGAAAGTAATCTACATGGATAAAATCGATAATTTCCATATTTAGCCCGTGTACACACTCGTCACCTTGGTATAAGGTTTTGGACTTCCCCCACGCAAGGTTAGGCAAGTCACTTACCTCAAATCATGCTAAATCAATCCACTAGTAGGACTTTCTCCCCATTATCCAACTCTGAACAGTTCGAATCTAGCCAAAACAAATTCATACTATAAATATAAACTATAGGGAACTAATCCAAACAACGAAACTACGATCTTTGAAAAGAATTAAAAAGTCGAACCAAAAAGTCAACTAGGCCCCGCGCCTCGGATCTAGACCAAAATTACAAAATCCGAACACCCATTCGATACCTAGTTCAACCATACAAGAATAACTCAAATCCGACCTCAAATCGCCTTTCAAATCCTCAAATTTTAGCCTAAGAAGTTTCTACCATTTTTCCCCAATTTTCCAACTTAAACAACTAATTAAATGATGAAATTATTAATAGATTCATGTAAATTAACCAAAACCGAGTTAGGAATACTAACCCCGATAATATCTCGGAAAATCACCCAAAAATTCGCCTCAAATCGAGCTCTCTAAGTCCAAATTATGGAATAAGAGATAAAACCCTCGTTTTGGAATTTAAGTTCTGTTGCAAGTGATTTACACATCACAATCGCGGTATTTCCTTCACGATCGCGAAAAACAAAATCTTCATAAGTCTAAAACCTTCCACACAAACGCAGAAAACTGGTCGCGATCACGTCGAGTAAAGTTACAAAGATACGCGATCCCGTTCACACATTCGCGATCGCGTAGAGCAATGCATCAAACTTCCCAACCTCTTCTTCCTTCACTGTGAATGCAACACCACTCACGCGTTTGCGATTCACTACCCCTTTAATATTTGTAATCGCATATAACAAGTTCATGCATGTCAATATTAAAGCTTCGCAATCGCGTCCCCTCTTTCGCGATCACATTAGTAAAAACCAGAAGCACAAGATTCAGCAATCTCACAAGGCCAAATATTGAACCGAGCTTGGTCTGAATCACACTCGAGGCTCCTGAGACCTTACCAAACATACAAACAAGTCCTAAAACATCATTCAAGCAAGTACGAAGCATCAAATCACATCAAACAACAATAGAACGACGAATCGCACATCTATTCAAGCCTAAAGAACTTATGAACTTCCGAATTCCAAAATTTATGTCGATTCATACCAAAACAACTCTGATTGACTTCAAATTTTTCACACAAATTATAAATGACATTATGCACCTATTCCAACTTCCGGAATCGGATTCCGACCTTGATATCAATAAAGTCAACTCCCGGTCAAACTTTCCAACCTTCTAAACTTTTAACTTTCCAACTTTCGCCAACTCACACTTAAAAAATCTATGGACCTCCAAATCAACACCTGAACATGCCCCTAAGTCCAAAATCACCAACGAAGCTATTGGAATCGTCAAAACTCCATTCTGCAGTTATCTACCAAAAAGTCAAACAACAGTCAACTCTTTCAACTTAAAGTTTAAACTTGAGGACTATATGTCCCATTTCACTCTGAAACTCCCCCGAAACCAAAACCAAGCATCGGAGCAAGTCACGTAACCACAATATAACACAGGGGAGGAAATAAATAGGGGCTTGGGGCTGGAACACTCCAAACGATCGGCCGGGTCGTTACAATCAAAACCTAGGTTTTTCAACAATCTCCTAAAATTCCCATATTTTACATGTTAAAATCTACCCATAATATATGTATTTAACTTAAATTGTATAGAAATCACTTACCTTCAATAGCTAGGTGAAAACTCATCTCCAAGAAGCTCTAGAATCGGCCAAGAAATGAGAGAAATGAACAAAATCGACCAAAGTCCCGTATTTTTAAAGTCCACTACCAGGCCTGCCTTCTTTGCCATCGCGAACAAGCCCTCGAGATCGCAAAGGAAAAACTCTGCCTAAGACCTTAAAAACCTCTTACGCGATCGCAACAACACCTTTGTGAACACGAAGCACAGGCCCTGCCAACCTATGCGAATGTGACCAGCCTTCGAGAATGCAAAGGGAATTTCACCTGACCAGCCTCCAGACCCAGGACTTCTACGAGAACGCTAGATGGCCACTGCAAACGAGAAGGCCACTAGTCCAAAGAATCCGCGAACACGAATCCTACTTCGCAAACACAAAAAATAAAATCACCCAGTCACCCAAATCCTTCATCGCGAATGCGAGGTTCCTTCAGCGTTCGCGAGGAAGTAAACAAGAACAGCATTTTTTATAATTTTAGACTTAGCTTCGGGTGGTCCGAAACACATTCGAGCCACCCGGGACCCCGTCCTAATTCACCAACAAGTCCACAAACAAGATACGGCCCTACTCAAACCTTCATAACACATAAAACAACATTGAAACTAAGAATCTCACCCCAAAACCAAATTGAATCAACTTATGAACTTTAAACTTGTAAACTAGCTCCGAACGCGCCGAATCATACTTAGACTACTCAGAATGATACCAAATTTTGCGTACAAGTTATAAATAACAATACGGACCTATTGGAACTATCAAATCCCAGTTCTGATGTCGTTTACTCAAAATATTGACTCAAGTCAAACTTGGTCATCTTAGGCCACTATTAAGGAACTAAGTATTTTGATTTCAACCTGAACCCTTCCAAACCCAAGCCAACCTTCCTCGAAAGTAATAAAATAGTAAAATCACTTACAGGGAGTCTCAATTAGGGGAATGGGGAGCTATAAATCAAAATGACCGATCGGTTGTTACATTCTCCACCTTTTAAACAATCGTTCGTTCGCAAACGGGTATAGAATCATACCTTGAGTGCTGAATAAGCGTGGATATCTGCTCCACATGTCCTTCTTGGTGCTTCCTCGATTGGATGACCCCTCCACTAGACCTTTACCACATAAATCTTCTTAGACCTCGACTAGCGAACCGGCATGTCAACAATGTAAACTGCTCCTCTTTATAACCAAGATTTCATCTAGTTGAACCGTGTTGTAGTCTAACACATGCGAGTTGTCGCTATGGTACTTCGGAACCATAGACACATGGAAGACCGGGTAAAATTCTGATAGACTGGGAGGCAAATCAAGATCATAAGCAACCTCCCAAATTCGCCTCAACACCTCAAATGGGAGAATAAACCTAGGAATCAGCTTGCCCTTCTTCCCGTATCTCATGATACCCTTTATTGGTGAGACTTTCAAGAGAACCTTCTCGCCCACCATAAATGATAAATCACGCGCCTTCTGATCCGCGTAAATATTATGTCTGGACTGTGCGGTTCAAAGCCACTCCTAAATAAACTTTACCTTCTCCAAAGAATCCTTCACTAAATCATAGCCATATAACCTAGCCTCGCCGGGCTCAAATCATTCGATGGCCAAACGACATCGCCAACCATATAAAGCCTCAAATGGAGCCATCTCTATGCTGGACTAATAACTGTTGTTATAACCAAACTCATCCAAAGATAAGAATCGATCCCATTGCCCTCCGAAGATAATCACACACGCTCTGAGCATATCCTCCAGAATTTGAACTTTGCGCTCTGACTGCCCGTCGGTCTGCGGATGAAAGGCTATGGTGAGCTCTAGACGGTGCCCAACTCGCTCTGTACTGCTCTCTAGAAATGCAAAGTGAACTGAGGGCCTCTTTCTGAAATGATGGAAACAGTCATACCATGCAACCGGACAATCTCCTGAATGTAAATTTGGGCCAATCTCTCTGAAAAGCACGTAGTCACAACCAGAATAAAGTGTGTCGACTTAGTCACCCTGTCGACAATGACCCA
Organism: Nicotiana paniculata; assembly: GCA_005239505.1. NCBI lineage: Eukaryota > Viridiplantae > Streptophyta > Magnoliopsida > Solanales > Solanaceae > Nicotiana > Nicotiana paniculata. The sequence goes on along the minus strand of ML348498.1, from coordinate 82,166 downwards.
AATGGCATCAAACTTCCTCAACGTCCATGGAAACCCAACTACAAAGCCCGTAGTGATGTGCGTGCATTTCCATTCCGGTATAACCATCTACTGGAGTAGGCCACTTGGCCTCTGGTGCTCATACTTAACATGTTGACAATATTAACATCTCGCTACATACTCAACTATGTCCTTCTTCATCTGCCGCCACCAGTAATGCATCCTTAGGTCACGAAACATCTTTGTAGCACTTGTATGAGAACGGTGTGCCTCCTCTAGAATCATCTCCCTCAACCCATCAACATTAGGAACACATAGGCGACCGTCGAGTCGCATAACACCATCCACACTGATAGTAACCTCCTTGGCACCACCCTATAGTATCGTCTCTTTAAGAACCAACAAGTGCAGATCATCATATTGGCGAGCCTTGATCTTCTCAAATAATTAAGAACAAGCCACAACACATGAAAGAACTCGATTGGGCTCTGAAATATGCAAACTCACAAGTCAGTTAGCTAAGGACCGAATTTCCAAAGCCAATTGCCTCTCCTGTGCTGAAAAGAATGCAAACTACCCATACTCTCAGCCTTTCTCCTCAAGCCATCTGCAACCACATTCGCCTTTCCCGGACGGTAAAGGATGGTAATATCATAGTCCTTTAGTAACTCAAGCCACCTTTGCTGCCTCAAATTAAGATCCCTCTACTTAAACAAATGTTGCAAGCTGCGATGATCGGTGTAAACATTAAAACACACCCCATAAAGATAATTCCTCCAGATCTTGAGAGCATGAACTATCACGGACTATGAGCATGTTCGGTTCTCAAGCTAAAGCGGGATTGATTCCCCTTGTACCAGTTATATCTCAAGCCGGGGGAGGAGCCCAGGCTCCCGCATCCCGTACTCCAGAGCAGAAGGTCCAGGTTGATCAATCCCCAAGAGTTATACCAGTATATCCTGATGTTGCGGTTCAACCCGAGGGTAGGGTAGTGGCATCTGAGGAGGAAAAGCTAAGACTAGAGAGGTTCAAGAAGTATCATACTCCTACTTGGTGTGTCCTAGCTACCAAGGATCCGCAGGGTTTTCTAGATAAGTGCCACTGTCTGGGTATTGTGGAGATGAGCGGAGTTATTTTTACTACATTCCAGCTGCCAGGAGCAGTGTATCAGAGGTGGAAGGCTTACGAGGAGGATATCTTAGCCGATGTATTTTCACTCACATGGACTCAGTTTTCAGAGATGGTCTTAAGAGAGTTTATTTCTCAGACCCTTGGGGATGCATGGCACACGGAGTTTGAGCAGCTATGCCAGGGTACTATGACATTATCAGAGTATACCGTCAGATTCAGTGAGTTGTCCAAACATGTACCTACCTTGGTTTCTAAAGTCAGAGGGTGAGTCCGCAGATTCATCGAGGGGCTCAACTATGGTATTAGATTTAGCATAGCTCGAGATTTGGAGGTAGATACTCTGTATCAGTAGGTGGTAGAGATCTCATGGAGGTTGGAAGGTATGCAGGGCCGTGAGAGAGAGGAAAGGGAGTCCAAGAGGCCTCGATATTTCTGGAGGATATAGTGGTACCTGCGCCCTGGCTGCAGCCTGTCATGTTAGGGGCTATGTAAATCGTCCAGTGCATTCAGCACTTCCAGCTTCTAGTGGTGTTTCGGCTACTCCGAGGTCTCAGGTTTCTCATTTTGCAAAATCATTATCTAGAGCACCTCTTGTACCCTCTTGCACAAGGTGCTTTCAGCGGTCAGTCTAGTCGATCAGGCCAGGGTCAGTTTCAGCAGCCAAGCCTACCGAGATCTTGCTTTAAGTGTGGTGATGCCACACATATTGTGAGGTAATTCCCCAGACTTAAGAGGGGTTCACCTCCACATACTACTCAGGCTCCCTTTATTCCACCTGGTCCACATACTTTACAGTCCATGGTTACTTCTCCAGTTGCCGCTCCACCTGCACAGCAAGCTAGGTGTGGGGGTCAGGCGGGTAGAGGTCTCCCTGGAGAGGAAGTCCATGCTAGATTCTATGCTTCTCCAGATAGGACGGAGGTGATCCCATCATACGCAGTCATCACAGGTATTGTTCCGATTTATCATAGATATGCATCACTCTTATTTGATCCAGGCTCCACTTATTCATATGTATCATCTTACTTTGGTCTGTTTTTGGATATATCTCGTGATTCTTTGAGGTTTCCTATATATGTGTCCACGCCTGTGGGATATTCTATTGTTGTGGAGTGTGTGCATCGATTGTGTTTAATTGTTATTGGTGATTTTAAGACTGGAGATGATATATTGCTATTAAATATGATAGACTTTGATGTGATCTTGGGTATGAACTGGTTGTCGCCATATCATGCTATTCTGGATTGTCATGCCAAGAATGTGACAGTGGCTATTCAAAGTTTGTTGTGGTTAGAGTGGAGGGGTACACTGGATTATATTACTAGCAGTGTTGTGTCCTTTCTAAAGGCTCAGCTGTCACGACCCAAATTCCCAACCTTAGGGGTCGTGATGGCGCCTAACACCATACTTGCTAGGCAAGCCAATGTTAGAACTTGATTAGCCATTTTTCCTTTGAATATTTACTTAACACAATAAGACAATCTAAAAATAGACTACATCTAAAAGTTTCCAATGAATGCCTTCACAAAAAAAATGAATGAATGAATAAACCAAGCCACGAATTAAATATATAAGTATGACGCTACCCTAGGGTCTGGTGTCACAATTCACGAACTACTAAGAATACTACAAATAATGGGCGGAAAGAAATAATGTATTTGTTTTTAGTGTAATAAAACAGTCTCTAAAAAACTAAGAGAAGACTCCAGGAATCTGCGAAAGCTAGTAGATCTACCTTGTGTCTCCGACTGATGATGTCAGCTACTAAGATCTCCTAACGTTGGCCGGTACCTGGATTGTAGTATCAATACAACCGACCCCATGTACTGAGTAAGTGTTGAGCCTAACCTCGGCGAAGTAGTGACGAGTCTAGGACAAGACACCACATAAAACCTGGACATCAAAATCATGCTAATAGGAAATAATAGCAATTAAAGAATGTAAACAGCAATTAATGGGAAGGGAGCATGCGATAGGGAATTTTCAACATAAGGAATGAGGAAATCAAAAAGGCAAACACAGATAGTGATCAACAATAATTTAAGCAATTAAAGATAGAAAGTAAACTTGCACCGCGTCACCCTTCTTGCTTTTACTCTCATCCTCACCAGATTATAATTAAGAATTGCATGGCATCACACTTCGTGCTTTACTCTCTTCCTCACCTTATAAATAAATCATGCACGGCATCACCCTTCGTGCTTTTCACTCTTCCTCACAATATAATGAAGTCATGCACGGAATCACCCTTTGTGCTTTACACTCTTCCTCACAATCTCATCAAATCATCAACAACATAAAAGGGGATTTCACGAGAAACAGTATTTCATCATAATTTCTACCACCATTTAATATTTCAATCTCAACTCAATGTTCTCAAAGTAATTTCACAAGAAATCAATATTTCATCATGGTTACTATCATCAATTATCATTTCAATCTCAACTCAATGTTCTCAACATTTCACTAACAATAATAATCATAGATGATGGGCTTTAAGACAACTAGAATAACAAGAAATAGCATTTATTGGCATGGTATGACCTGACCACAATGCATAGGTACTCGTCACCTCACCTACACATTGGATTTAACAAACAAACAGGTAACAAGTAGTCATCCAATACCTATTCCCTCAAGCTAAGATTAGACACAACACTTACCTCAATTCTGCAGGTCACTCACTGCTCAATTATAACTTTTCCTTTAGAATTCACCTCCAACACACTCGAATCTAATAATAATTACTTAATATCATTAATTAATTCTAAAGGAACCAACTTTACTGAAAAATTATGGTTTTCCTAAGTTTTCTCAATAATAGTTAAAACTCGGTCCTGGGCCCACTTGGTCCAATTCAGGGTTCGGACCAAATTCCATTTACCCATTCATCCCTAAGCCTGAATATGCAATTAGTTTCGAAATCCGACCTCAATTCGATGTCAAAATCCCATTTTTACAAAATTCCCTAATTCTACCCAAACCCTCAATTTTTACCATGAAAATTCTTGATATTTTATTTAAAAATGATGAAAAACATTGGGTAATTGAAAGAGTAGAGTTTAGAATTGATTACCTACACTTTAGGGATGAAATTTGGTGAAGAAAATTGTCTTTAGGGTTGGGTAGTTCAAAAAATATGAAGAAAAGGGTTCTGGCCGTTTTTAAAATTGACTTTATATAGTTGGGCAGGCCTTCATCGCGTTCGTGTGGGCCTGCCCGCGTATGCATAGAGTCCTAGCCCAGTGGCCTACGCGTCCGCGTTGCAGGGCTCGCGTTCGAGTAGCTTTATCTCCTCAGGCCTTCTCGTCCGCGATCGCAAGGCCGCGTTCGCATAGAGAATTGGGCTCCCCTTCCCCCAAGCCCAGTTACACTTCGCGTTCGCGGAGGGGAGGGTGCATTCGCATAGAAAAAAAAGGGCCCCAGCATTTTTACTCTTCGCGTTCGTGAATGAACCCATGCGAACGCGAAGAACAATTGAACTGGGCACCAGAAATAGAAAACCAGCAAATGTTTCTAAGTTTAAAACACCTCGTGGCCTATCCGAAACTCACCCGAGCCCTCGGGGCTCTAAACCAAACATGTACACAAGTCTAAAAATATCATACGGACTTGCTCGTGCGATCAAATCAGGAAAATAACATGTAAAACTATGAATTATACCTCAAAACTCATCATTTTTCTCAAGAACACTTAAGTTTCACTATTTCTCAATCGGACGTCCGAATCACGTCAAATGAACTCCGATTCTCACCAAATTTCACAGATAGTATTCAAATACTATATCAAATCTATACCGGGCTTCAGAACCAAAATACGGTCCCGATACCTATGGTTTCAAACGTTAGTTCTTTTCTTTATTTCATTATTAATTCAGCAAAATAATTTCTTTCAAAAATTGATTTCTAAGGCTTGGGACCTCGAAATTCAATTCCGAGAATACTACCAAGTCCTATATTTTACTGCAGACCTCCCGAGATTGTGGGAACACATATCCGGGTCCGTTTACTCAAAATATTGACTCAAGTCGACTAAAACAAAACTTTAAATTCTAAAATTATGATTTCTCATATTTTCACATAAAAGCTTTCCAATTTCACGCTTTGACTGTGAACGCAAATCGAGGTAACTAAAATTAGTCTTTTTTTATAGCTAATAAGCCTAGAACAGAGTCTTAATTCATAAAATGACCCATTGGGTCATCACATCAGCGAATGGTTGAGAAAGGGTATGATACATCTCTAGCCTTTGTGAGAGATGTGTCGAAACTCCTACTATTGAGTTAGTTCTGGTAGTTAGATACTTCCCAGATGTATTTCGGCAGATTTTTCGGGTATGCTACTCGATAGAGATCAATAGTTCATCATGGTTACTATCATCAATTATCATTTCAATCTCAACTCAATGTTCTCAACATTTCACTAATAATAATAATCATAGATGATGGGCTTTAAGACAACCAGAATAACAAGAAATAGCATTTACTGGCATGGTATGACCTGACCACAATGCATAGGTACTCGTTACCTCACCTACACATTGGATTTAAAAAACAAACAGGTAACAAGTAGTCATACAATACCTATTCCCTCAAGCTAAGGTTAGACACAACACTTACCTCAATTCTGCAGGCCACTCACTGCTCAATTACCGCTTTTCCTTTTGAATTCACCACCAACACACTCGAACCTAATCATAATTAGTTTAATATCATTAATTAATGCTAAAGGAACCAACTTTACTGAAAAATTATGGTTTTCCTAAGTTTTCTCAAAAAAAGTTAAAACCCGGCCCTGGCCCCGGGTCCGCTTGGTCCAATTCGGGGTTCAGACCATATTCCATTTACCCATTCATCCCCGAGCCCGAATATGCAATTAGTTTTGAAATCCGACCTCAATTCGAGGTCAAAATCCCTTTTTTACAAAATTCCCTAATTCTACCCAAACCCTCAATTTTTACCATGAAAATTCTTGATTTTTGATTTAAAAGTGATGAAAAACATTGGGTAATTGAAAGAGTAGAGTTTAGAATTGATTACCTACACTTTGGGGATGAACTTTGGTGAAGAAAATCGTCTTTAGGGCTGGTTAGTTAAAAAAATATGAAGAAAAGGGTTCTGCATGTTTTTAAAATAGACTTTATATAGTTGGACAGGGCTTCATCACGTTCGCGTGGGCCTGCCCGCGTTCGCATAGAGTCCTGGCCCAGTGGCTTATACGTCCGCATTGCAGGGCTCGCGTTCGAGTAGCTTTAGCTCCTCAGGCCTTCGCGTTCACGGTCGCAAAGCCGCGTTCGCATAGACAATTGGGCACCCCTCCACCCAAGCCCAGTTACACTTCGCATTCGCGGAGGGGAGGGTGCATTCGCATGGAACAAAAAGGGGCCCCAGCATTTTTACTCTTCGCGTTCGTGAATTAACCCATGCTAACGCGAAGAAGAATTGAACTGGGCACCAGAGACAGAAAACCAACAGATGTTTCTAAGTTTAAAACACCTCGTGGCCTATTCGAAACTCACCCGAGCCCTCGGGGCTTTTAACCAAACATGCACGTAAGTCTAAAAACATCATACGGACTTGCTCGTGTGATCAAATCATGAAAATAACATGTAAAACATGAATTAAACCTCAAAACTAATCATTTTTCTCAAGAACACTTAAGTTTCACTATTTCTCAACCGGACGTCCGAATCACGTCAAATAAACTCCGATTCTCACCAAATTTCGCAAATAGTATTCAAATACTATCAAATATGTACCGGGATTCGGAACCAAAATACAGGCCCGATACCTATGGTTTCAAACGTTAGTTCTTTTCTTTATTTCATTAATAATTCAGCAAAATAATTTCTTTCAAAAATTGATTTTTAAGGCTTGGGACCTCGAAATTCAATTCCGAGTATACTCCCAAGTCCTATATTTTACTGCGGACCTCCCGAGATTGTCGGAACACATATCCGGGTCCGTTTACTCAAAATATTGACTCAAGTCGTAAAACAAAGCTTTAAATTCTAAAATTACGATTTCTCATATTTTCACATAAAAGCTTTCTAATTTCACGCTTTGACTGTGAACGCAAATCGAGGTAACTAAAATTAGTCTTTTTTTATAGCTAATAAGCCTATAACGGAGTCTTAATTCATAAAATGACCCATTGGGTTCACATCAGCGAATGGTTGAGAAAGGGTATGATACATCTCTAGCCTTTGTGAGAGATGTCAGTGCTGAAACTCCTACTATTGAGTTAGTTCTGGTAGTTAGATACTTCCCAGATGTATTTCGGCAGGTTTTTTGGGTATGCTACTCGATAGAGATATCGATTTTGGTATTGACTTGTTGTCAGGCACTCAAACCATTTCCATTCCACTATATCGTATGGCGTCAGTGGAGTTGAAAGAGTTAAAGGAACAACTGCAAGACTTGCTTGATAAAGGTGTCATCCGGCCTAGTGTGTCACCTTGGGGTGCTCCAGTTATGCTTGTGAAGAAGAAGTATGGTACTATGCGATGTGTATTGATTATAGGCAATTGAACAAGGTTACAACAAAGAACAGATAGCCATTATCGCACATTGATGACTTATTTGACCAGCTTGAGTGTGCCAGAGTGTTCCCTAAGATTGATTTGAGGTCAGGGTATGATCACCTGATGATTTGGGATCGGGATATCCCAAAGACTGCCTTCAGGACTCGGTATGACCACTACGAGTTCCTCGTGATGTTATTTGGGTTGACCAACGTCCCAGTAGCATTCATGAACCTAATGAACAATGTATTCCGGCTATATCTTTACTCATTTGTCATTATGTTTATTGATGATATCTTGGTATATTCTCATAGCCGAGAGGATCATGAGCAGTATTTGAGGATCGTGCTCCAGACCTTAAGGGAGAAGAAGTTATATACAAAATTCTCAAAGTGTAAATTCTAGCTTGATTCATTGGCATTTTTAGGTCATGTGATGTCTAGTGAGGGGATCAAGGTAGATCCGAAGAAGATTGAGGAAGTTCAGAGTTGGCCTAGACCGTCATCAGCTACTGAGATCCAGAGTTTTCTTGCTTGGACGGGTATTATTGCCGTTTCCTAGAGGGTTTGTCATCCATTGCTAAATCTATGGCTAGATTGACCCATAAGGGTGCACCATTCAGATGGTCTAAGATGTGTGAAGCGAGCTTCAAAATCTCAAGACTGTTATGACTACAGCCCCAGTGTTGGTGTTTCTTATGGGTTTGGGGTCTTATACTGTGTATTGTGATGCATCACGTATTAGGCTTGGTGCGGCGTTGATGCAAGACGGGAGGGTAATTGCCTACGTGTTTCAGGAGCTGAAGGTTCATCAGACGAATTACCTAGTCCATGACTTGGAATTGGCAACTATGATTCATGCATTGAAGATCTGGAGGCATTAACTGTACGGTGTCCCGTGTAAGGTCTATACCAACCACGGAGTCTCCAGCATCTGTTCAACCAGAAGGATCATAACTTGCAGTAGTGAAATGGTTAGAATTGCTTAAGGGCTATTATATCACTATTTTATATCATCTCTAATAGGCTAATGTGGTAGCCGATGCCTTGTGTAGAAAGGCGGAGAGTTTGAGCAGTTTGGAATATCTATCGGTAGCGGAGAGGCCATTAGCGTTGGATGTTCAGGCCTTGGCTAATCAGTTTGTTAAATTGGATGTTTCAGAGCCCAGCCGTTTTAGCGGACACTTGGGCGCAGGTGCACACCCGCAGAAGCGACAAGTTTTCTACAGAAGTGGAATTTGGGCGAGCCTTATGGGATCGCAAGTGCATTAAGGCTCCACATCTGCGAATACGCAGATGCACTCTTGGTCCGCAGAAGCGGAAGCCCAAGTGCGCTTTATGTGCCGCAAAAGCGAAAATTTGCTGAACATTAGTGAGGCCGCATCTGCGATGATTTTTCCGCAAATGCGATAGAATGGCCGCAGGTGCGAAAAGGATAGAATCAAGGGTTTTGTTCAACTTTTTATATCTTGAGTTAGAGATCTCGGTTTTGGACGATTTTGGAGTGAATTTTAAAGGATTGGATCAGGTTAAATATTTTTTACTCGGATTTGCTTATATTCATGAATCCATCATTATTTTTATCATTAATTAGTGTTTTGAGTTGGAAAAATTAGGGATTTTTGTGAAAACTTCCTAAACTCTAAATTGAGGATTTGAAGGTTGATTTGAGGTTGGAATTGGATAATTTTAGTATGGTTGGACTCGTATCAAAATGGATGTTCGGATTTTGTAAGTTTGATCGGGTTCCGAGACGAGCCCAGAGTTGACTTTTTGAATTTCTTTAAAGATTGCAACTTTATTATCCGGAATAGTTTCCTATAGTTTGTATTTATGATATTAAGTTATTGTGGCTAGATTCGATCCATACAAGTTGGACTTTCGTGGAAAAAGCTTACTAGCGGTTGATTTAGCTTGTTTGAGATAAGTATCTTGCCTAGCTTTGTGGGGGGAACTACCCCTTAGGATTTGGATTGATTGTGCTATTTGTGTTATGTGAAAGCCGTGTACGCAAGGTGATGAGTAGGTACATGGGCTATATGTGGTATTTGACCATTTTAGGCTATTTAGACTCTTTTCATGCCTTTAATTGAATTTTTATAACACGTCACGTCTTTCAGTGTTAATCTACTCTTACATTTGTTAATCTACTATTACATGCTTTATTTGATGTTGTAGCAATTGTTCTACCTCTTCCATGTTATATTTTCTCTCATATGTCTTAGTTGAAGTTGATATTTTCCTTATTGCCTTGTTATCTCTTAATTGTTAAATTACTCTTAGTTGAGATATCTTTCCTTGTTGAGTATTCCTCATTGATCCTGTGGTTATTGAGATTTTTGTATACATTGTGGTTAAGCCATGGGATATTTGTTGTGGAAACATTAGTATTGTTTTTTTTTTTTTGCAAGTTGTGCCATATGGTCATTTGTGGTTTGACGAGTGCAAAAGACAACATGAAATTGATGCTCGCTAGACAAAGATAATATATTTTAATTATCGTCTCCACAGGGAGTAGGTTTAAATTTATTTCTGGCTTTAATGTTATTCAATAAGATTAACACTTTGGTTGGAATGATTTTTATTAACTACACCTAACTATTAAAAGTAAAGCAAATGACAATTGATAGCAGAATTAGGTGTTTATCAATGTGAGAAATAAGGCCCATGACATGATAAGTGAGAGATTGTTATTACGGAATTGACACTTTAAATTTGACTCTTAATGTTCTATTTATTCTCTCGAATTCAACAGGTTATTATCTAATTATTCTAATTCAGGTTCCTCTCTCGATTAAACCTAAACCGTTCAAATAAGCTAAAATAAAGTGCGGTGCAACTTGCAAGAATCTATTGGTGAGCAAGGTCTAAGAGAAACTTCTATCAAATATTTCTCAATCTTAATTCAAAAAGTAGATCACAAATCTCTTTCGATTACTTTTAAAAAGCACCACAATGACTTAACGCATGCATTGCAATAACATTCAGTATTACGTTCCTCTTCCGATTAAATACAATAATGAATATAATCACAACTAGAGTTAAAGCTCTTCCAATAAATTCAAGCAATCAAACAATAATCAAATTCATAGATAAAAATCAAGGCACAAAATCATTTTAAATCCTAACAGAAAATACTGCATAATCATAGAGGAAGTCATCAAAAATAGAATTAAATAGTAATAAAACATCAATCCAACGTTACAATCCAAACTCTCGTATTGTATTGATGGAAAGATGATGAAATATTGCATTTTGTAGCCTCAAGTGCTCTCCAAAATCTTCCAAGATCAAAAGTACTCTAAAAATAGTGTTTTTGGTGTATTTATATCATGTAGGAACGGGCTCGAACGAAACAATCCTCTATGAGCCGAAGTCAAAAAATTTGAACGAGAAAATATACTACTGCGGTGCACCGGGCGGCATGCCATGAACCCCATGTGAAGAGAGCTTCAAAAACTCAAGACTTCTTTGACTACAGCCCCAATGTTGGTGTTGCCTATGGGCTTGGGGTCTTATACTGTGTATTATGATGCATCGTGCATTGGGCTTGGCGCGGTGTTTATGCAAGAAGGCAGGGTAATTGCCTACGTGTCTCGGGAGCTGAAGGTTCATCAAAAGAATTATCCAGCCCACGACTTGGAATTGGCCGCTATTGTTCATGCATTGAAGATTTGGAGGCATTATTTGTACGGTGTCCCATGTGAGGTCTATACCAACCACCAGAGTGTCCAGCATCTGTTCAAGCAAAAAGATATTAACTTGCGGCAGTGAAGATGGTTAGAATTGCTTAAAGACTATTATATCACTATTTTATATCATCTCCGGAAGGCAATGTGGTGGCCGATGCCTTTAGTAGAAAAGCGAAGAGTTTGGGAATTTTTTAATATCTACCGGCAGCGGAGAGCCCATTAGCGTAGGATGTTCAGGCCTTGGCTAATCAGTTTGTTAAATTGGATGTTTCGGAACTCAGCCTCTTCAGCGGACACCTGGGCGCAGGTGCGCACCCGCAGAAGCAATAACTTGTCCACAAAAGAGAAATTTGGGCGAGCCTTATGGGACCGCAAGTGCATTCAGGCTCCGCATCTATGAACACGCGGATACACTCTTGGTCCGTAGAAGCGGAAGCACAAGTGTGCTTTATGTGTCGCAGAAGCGGAAATTTGCTAAACATTAGTAAGGCCGCCTATGCGATGGTTTTTCCACATATTCAGAGTCGCAGATGCGATAGAATGGTCGCATGTGAGAAAAGCCTCGGCAGAAATGGATAGAATCTAGGGTTTTGTTCCACTTTTCATATCTTGAGTTAGAGATCTTGGTTTTGGGAGATTTTGGAGGGGGGTTTAAAGGATTGGATCGGGTTAAGTATTTTTTACTAGGATTTACTTATATTCATGAATCCATCATTATTTTTATCACTAATTAGTGTTTTGAGTTGGAAAAATTCGGGATTTTTGTGAAACTTCCTAAACTATAAATTGAGGATTTGAAGGATGATTTGAGGTCGGAATTGGATAATTTTAGTACGGTTGGATTCGTATCGGAATGGATGTTCGGATTTTGTAAGTTTGGTCGGGTTCCGAGGTACGAGCCCGGAGTTGTCTTTTTGAGTTGATGTTTTGAATTTCCTTAAAGATTGCAACTTTATTATCCGGAATAGTTTCATACAATATGTATTTATGGTATTAAGTTATTATGGCAAGATTTGAGCCGTCCGGAGTTGGATTTGTGTGGAAAAGGCTTACCAGCGAGTTGATTTACCTTGTTTAATTTGAGGTAAGTATCTTGCCTAACTTTGTGTGGGGGAACTACCCCCTTATGATTTGGATTGATTGTGCTATTTTTATTACGTGAAAGCCGTGTACGCAAGGTGACGAAAGGGTACACGGGCTATATGTGGTATTTGACCGATTTAGGCTATTTAGACTTTTTTCATGCCTTTAATTGAATTGTTATAACATGTCACATCTTTCATTGTTAATCTACTCTTACATTTGTTAATCTACTATTACATGCTTTATTTGATGTTGTAGCACTTGTTCTACCTCTTCCATGTTATATTTGCTCTCATATGTCTTAGTTGAAGTTGTTATTTTCCTTATTGCCATGTTATCTCTTTATTGTTAAATTACTCTTATTTGAGTATCGTTCTTTGTTGATCATTCCTCATTGATCTGGTGGTTATTGAGATTTTGTATACATTGTGGTTAAGCCATGGGATATTTGTTGTGGAAACATTGGTATTGTTGACGTTTTGGCAAGTTGTGGCATATGGGCACGTGTGGTGTGACGAGCGCAAGAGACAACATGAAATTATTTCTCGCTAACCAAAGATAAAATAGTTTAATTATCATCTCCACATGAATTAGATTTAATTAATGTTCAAGTTGTTTCTGGCTTAAATGTTATTCGATAAGATTAACACTTTGTTGGAATGATTTTGAACTACACCTAACTATTAAAAGTAAAGAAAATGACAATTGATCCATTTAGAACTAGAGACTAGCAGAATTGGGTGTTTATCAATGTGACAAATAAGGGTCATGACATGATAAGTGAGAGATTGTTATTATGGAATTGACACTATAATTTTACTCTTAATGTTCTATTTATTATTTCAAATTCAACAGGTTATTATCCTATTATTCTGATTCAGGTTCCTCTCTCTATAAAACCTAAACCGTTTAAATAAGCTAAAATAAAGTGCAGTGAAACTTGCAAGAATCTATTGGTGAGAATGGTCTAAGTGAAACTTCTATCAAATATTTCTCAATCTTAACTCAAAAAGTAGATCACAAAGCTCTTTCGATTACTTTTAAAAAAAGCACCACAATGACTTAACGCATGAGTTGCAATAACATTTAGTGTTACGCTCCTCTTCCGATTAAATACAATAATGAATATAATCACAACTAGAGTTAAAGCTCTTCCAATAAATTCAAGCAATCAAACAATGATCAAATTCATAGATAACAATCAACGCACAAAATCATGTCAAATCTTAATAGAAAATACTCCATAATCATAGAGTAAGTCATCACAAATAGAATTAAACAGTAATAAAACATCAATCTAACGTTACAATCCAAACTTCCGTATTGTATTGATGGAAAGATGATGAAATCTTACATTTTGTAGCCTCCAATGCTCTCCAAAAGCTTCCAAGATCAAAAGACCTCTAAAAACGCATTTTTTGTGTATTTATACCATGTAGGAATGGACTCGAACGAAACTACCCTCTCAGAGCCGAAGTGCAAGAAGTTGGACGAGAAAATATACTATTGTGATGCACTGGGCGGCGTGCCATGAGCCACATGTGAAGCGAGCTTCAAAAGCTCAAGACTTCTTTGATTACAGCCAAATGTTGGTGTTGCCTATGGTCTTGGTGTCTTATACTGTGTATTGTGATGCATCGCGCATTGGGCTTGGCACGGTGTTGATGCAAGAAGGCAAATTGCCTACGTGTCTCGGGAGCTGAAGGTTCATCAGAAGAATTATCCAGTCCACGACTTGGAATTGGCCGCTATTGTTCATGCATTGAAGATTTGGAGTCATTATCTGTGCGGTGTCCCATGTGAGGTCTATACCAACCATCAGAGTGTCAAGCATCTGTTCAAGTAGAAAGATCCTTGATTTGGAGGCATTATATGTGTGGTGTCCCATGTGAGGTCTATACCAACCACTAGAGTGTCCAGCATCTGTTCAAGCAGAAAGATCTTAACTTGCGGCAGGGAAGATGGTTAGAATTGCTTAAAGACTATTATATCACTATTTTATATCATCTCCGGAATGCCAATGTGGTTGTCGATGCCTTGAGTAGAAAGGCGGAGAGTTTGGGCATTTTGGAATATCGACCAGCAGCGGAGAGGCCATTAGCGTTGGATGTTCAGGCCTTGGCTAATAAGTTTGTTAAATTGGATGTTATGGAGCCCAGCCGCTTCAGCGGACACCTGGGCACAGGTGCGCACCTGCAGAAGCGACAACTTATCCACAGAAGAGGAATTTGGGCGAGCCTTATGGGACCGCAAGTACATTCAGGATCCCTATTTGTGATCACGGATATACGCTCTTGGTTCACAAAAGCGGAAGCGCAAGTGTGCTTTATCTGCCGCAGAATTTTCTCAACATTAGTGAGGCCACATATGCGAAGTCGCAGATGCGATAGAATGGTCGCATGTGTGAAAAGCCTCGGCAGAAAAGGATAGAATAGAGGGTTTTGTTCCACTTTTCATATCTTGAGTTAGAGAGGTCGATTTTGGATGATTTTGGAGGGGGTTTAAAGGATTGGATTGGGTTAAGCATTTTTTACTCAGATTTGCTTATATTCATGAATCCATCATTATTTTTATAATTAATTAGTGTTTTGAGTTAGAAAAATTCGGGATTTTTGTGAAAACTTCCTAAACTATAAATTGAGGATTTGAAGGTTGATTTGAGGTCGTATCACGACCGAGTTCCATTTATAGGTCGTGATGGAGCCCAACACCGTTGTTAGGCAAGCCAACGGAAGTCAACACTAATCAAACTAGAGTTTTCCCGTTTGAATAATTTACTAAGTGGATAATAATTCTAGATTTGTTGAAAAGATTTAGAAATTGACCAACGTGACAAGGTTAAACGGAAGCAATGAGTACAAACTGTAATCATATAAATAATACCAAAATCATAAGTCTACTAGTGTGTGTATCAAGACCTGGTGTCAAGTATGTGGGCAATCTAGTAGAATATACAAAATATTACTAGCCTACTGTTTAAAAGGAAATAGATGGAAAAATAAAACATAAGAGAGACTCCAGCTGCTGCAAAACGACTCGGAAGGCAGCTCACAGTGAAGTCTCGAGACGGGGATCAAATCTGCGCACCAGACTGGTAACCAGATGCACCTGCCTCAGATCCTATACAATTAAGTATAGAAGAGTAGCATGAGTACATATGTACCTAGTAAGTATCTAGTCTAACCTCAAAGAAGTAGTAACGAGGGGTCGACCTTGGCGCTTACTAGGGCCAATGACATGATAATATGAGATTCTAATTAAGCATGATATACAACAATAAAGACATAGAACAAGAAATAACTGAAAAAGTAATCACCATATTCAAGAACTTAATCACTTGCTTCTTTTAAAACATATGATCACACAAGCAATAAATTTATATCAATTATGAAAGAAACTTCCAGTTCTAATATCACACACAATACCACCGAGGACGTTCGGCCCGATCCAACATAAATAAAAATTATGCACTGCCAAGGGTAGAACGACGCGAACAATAGATGCATCTATTTCCCCGTTCGCGAATCATACATGCGGCACGGTTACTCAAAGATTTCTTAAGTTATTATAGTCCTCTCCCATTCTTTTCAAAATACAAAATTCAAATGAAAACTTTTAATACCTCGATATTTTCCTCAATCCAAACTCCTTCTGAAACATTTAATAAGCAAACTCAATCCCGCCCCTTCTCAAGACAAACAATAAACATAAAGCAATAACAATATCAACAAGGCATGGTGTAAGCCTAAAACTAACCGGACATAAACAGGAATAGTAGCTATATACAGACTCTCGTCACTTCGCACATACGTAGCCCCCGAAAAACAATAACACATATTAATAAGTTCACCTATGGGGTAAATTCTTTGTTACAATGTTAGAAAAGAGAGTTACCTCGTCTCAGATCTTACTTTCCAATTCGAGAATGCGCTCAAACCTCCAAATTTGACGCCAAAGGACTCGAAACTAGTCAAATATTATATAACTTAATCAATTTATGCTCGAAAGTTCATATTTCCACTATTTAAGTGATTACCAACCCAAATTGCAAGGTTCCTAAAATTCACCCCCACGCCCACATGCCCAGATTCAAAACATTTGAAGAAAGATGTTACTCATAACCTTAGGAACAAGAATATATGATTTTTACTAAGATCCATAACTAATTTCGTAGTCAAATCTCATTTTTTTCGAAAAGCTAGGTTTTCATCTAAACCCTTGATTTTCACTAATTTTACATGTTAATCTACCCATAATCTATGTATTTAACGCATGTTGTATAGGAATTATTTACCTCAAAATGCTAGGTGAAAACCCCCTTCCAAAAGCTCCAAATATCGCCCAAGAGATAAAGTGAAATGAAATAAATGGCCTAAATATCGCAATAAATGAGCTGGGCACATGCCTCCGATGTCGTATTTGCGACACCAGGTTCGCAAATGCAAGGGTCACAAATGCGACAAACCCTTCGCAAATACGAAGCTTGGCCTTCAGCTGCTAAGGTCACAAATGCGACCAAAGAGTCGCAAATGCGAACTCTGCTGGTATCGCAAATGCGGCAACTGTGACGCAAATGCGAACACTTCCTAGGTCGGGCTCTTTCACAATTGCGAAGCCCTTCTCGCTAATGTGAGGTTCGCATTTGCGAGATCTGCAGCTGGTGCCAAGAAACACCAGAAATCTTGTATGTTTCTCATCCCTTCAACACTTTCGAAACTCACCCGAGCTCTCGGGGCTCCACATCAACTACCCACACAAGTTCAATGACCTCATACAAACTCGCTCGAGCGATCAAAACACAAGAATAACTTCAATACTATGAATCGGACGCCAGAACGCACGAATTGACTCATGAAATTCAAAAACTTCCAAAAAGACTTACATTCGTCCGATTCCTATCAAATCAACTCGGAATGAAACCAAATTTTACGTGCAAGTCTTAAATTACATTACGAAACTATTCATGGTCTCAAAATTCCATTTGGACCTCGATATTACCAAAACCCGCTCCAAACTAAATTTAAAGAACTTTTAAAACTTTCAAGAATCAACTTTCACTATAAGGCGCCGAAACGCTCCCGCGTCATCCAAAACCCGATCCGAACATACGCCCAAGTCCGAAATCATCATACGAACCTATTGGAACTGCCAAATCCCGATTCCGAGGTCGTTTACTCAAAATGTAGACCGAAGTCAAACTTGGCCTTTTAAGTCAACCTTAAGGAACCAAGTGTTCCGATTTCAAACTGAACCCTTTCCAAATCCCGAACTAATCATATCCCGCAAGTCATAAAACATTAATAGGATGTAGGGGAAGTCTTATTTAGGGGAACGGGGTTCTAGAAAGCAAAACGATTGGTCGGGTAGTTACATTCTCCACCTCTTAAACAAATGTTCCTCCTCGAACGGGTCTAGAATCATACTTGGAGTGATGAACACGTGAGGATATCTGCTCCGCATGTCCTCCTCAGACTCCCAAGACACCTCCTCGAGTGGTTGGCCCCTCCACTGGACCTTCATCGCGGAAATCCTCGTGGACCTCAACTAGCAATCCTGCCTAGCAACAATAGCAACTGGCTCCTCCTCGTAACCCAAGCTCTCATCTAGCTGAATAGTGCTGAAGTCTAGGACATGCGACAGGTCGGCGTGATACCTCCGGAGCATAGACACGGGAAAAACTGGATGAACCCCTGATAGACTGGGAGGTAAAGTAAGATCATAAGCAACCTCCCCAACTCGCCTCAACACCTCGAATGGGCCTCTAAACTTAGGGCTCAGCTTGCCCTTCTTCCCGAATCTAGTAATACCCTTCATCGGCGAGACCTTCAAGAGAACCTTCTCGCCTACCATAAATGACACATCACTCGCCTTCTAATCCGCATAACTCTTCTGTCTGAACTGTGTTGTGGAAGTAGCTCCTGAAACAACTTTACTTTTTCAAAGGCAGCATTCACCAAATCAATACCATATAACTTAGCCTTGCCGGGCTCAAACCACCCGATGGGAGAATGACACCGCTGACCATATAAATCTTGAAATGGATCCATCTCGATGCTAGACTGATAAATGTTATTGTAAGAAAACTCGGCCAAAGGCAAGAATTGATCCCACTATCCCCCAAAGTCAATCACACGTGCTCTGAGCATGTCCTCCAAGATCTAAAATGTCAGCTCTGACTGCCCGTATGTATGAAAATGAAATATTGTGCTGAGATCTACACGGGTCACCAACTCACTCTGTACGGCTCTTCAGAAATGTAAAGTTAATTGAGGGCCTCTATCTGATATGATAGAAACAAGAACACCGTGCAATCAGACTATCTTCCGAATATAAATATGGGCCAACCTCTCCAAATAGTATAAGTAGTCGCAACCGGAATGAAGTGGGCTGACTTGGTCAACCTGTCAACAATGACCCACACTATATCAAACTTCCGCAAGGTCCGCGGCAACCCAACTACGAATTCCATAGTAATGCTCTCCCATTTTCACTCTAGTATAGTCATCAGCTGGAGTAAGCCACCTAACCTCTGGTGCTCATACTTAACCTGCTGGTAATTTAGGCACCTAGCTAACTATGTATTTCTTCATCCGCCGCCACCATTAATGCTTCCTCAAGTCACGATACATCTTTNAAGCCAAACAACCCTTCTCGACCATATGTCGAGCCTTCAGAAAAGAGATAACCCGACTAGATGTACTAACAGATGAACTCTTCCACTCAAATCTAGGCAACTCTAGCATTGTTAAGGTAACAGCCTTAGCATGGCAATCAAGGATGGTGTGATATAGAGAAAACCAGCCCATGTCTAGGATAACCTCAAAGTCAGTCATATCAAGTAACAGAAGGTCCAATCTAGTCTCGTAACCATAGAATGTGACCACACAGAATCAATAGATCTGATCCACAACCACAGAATTGCCCACAGGAGTGGACACATAAACCTCTCCAAATAGTATAAGTAGTCGCAACCGGAATGAAGTGGGATGACTTGATCAACCTGTCAACAATGACCCACACTATATCAAACTTCCGCAAGGTCCGCGGCAACTCAACTACGAATTCCATAGTAATGCTCTCCCATTTTCACTCTAGTATAGTCATCAGCTGGAGTAAGCCACCTAGCCTCTGGTGCTCATACTTAACCTGCTGGCAATTTAGGCACCTAGCTACATACTCCACTATGTATTTCTTCATCCGCCGCCACCATTAATGCTTCCTCAAGTCACGATACATCTTCATAGCACCTGGATTAATGGAGTATCGAGAACTATGCGCCTTCTATAGAATCCTCTCTCTCAGTACATCGACATTAGGAACACATAGACGACCCTGGAATCACAGAACACCATCCTCGCCAATAGAAACCTCTTTGGCTCCACCTTGTAGTACAATCTCTTTGAGAACTGCCAAGTGCGGATCATCAAACTGTTGGGCCTTGATCTGCCCCAATAATGAAGACTGAGCAACAAGACATGAAAGAACTCAGTCGGGCTCTGAAATATCCAACCTCACAAGTCTGTTAGCCAAGGAATGAATGTCTAAAGCTAGTGGCCTCTCATATGCTGAAATGAATGCCAAGCTACCCATACTCTCTGCCTTCCTGCTCAAGGCACCCGTGACTACATTCACATTGCCCGGATGATAAAGAATAATGATGTCATAGTCCTTCAGTAACTCAAGCCATCTGTGCTACCTCAAATTGAGATTCCTTTGCTTGAACAAGTGATGCAAACTGCGGTGATCAGTGTAAACCTCACAAGGCACCCCATATAGATAATGCCTCCAGATCTTAAGAGCATGAACAATCGCGGCTAACTCCAAACCGTGCACAGGGTAATTCTTCTCATGGGGATTCAAGTGACGTGAAGCATAAGAAATAATTCGCCCCTCCTGCATCAATACACAACCCAAGCCAACGCGTGAAGCGTCAAAATACACAGTATACATCCCCGAACCAGAAGGCAACACTAGAACTGGTGTTGTAGTCAAAGCGGTCTTGAGCTTCTGAAAGCTTGCCTCGCACTCATTGGATCAACGGAACGGGGCACCCTTCTAGGTCAATCTAGTCAAAGGTTCTACAATGGATGAAAATCCCTCCACAACCCAGCGATAATAACCTGCTAACCCCAAGAAACTCCTAATCTCAATCGCAAAAATGGGACAAGGCCAACTCTGAACTGCCTCAATCTTCTTGGGATCCACCTTAATACCCTCGCCTGATATAACATATCCCAAGAATGCCACAGAATCTAACCAAAACACATACTTGGAGAACTTAGCATACAACTTTTGTTCCCGCAAGGTCTGGAGCACTACTCTCAAATGCTGCTCGTGCTCCCCCAGGCTAGAGTAGATCAAGATGTCATCAATGAAGACAATAACAAAGGAATCAATATAAGGCCTGAACACCCGGTTCATTAAGTCCATAAATCTCGCTGGGGAATTAGTCAATCCGAAAGACATTACTAGAAACTCCTAGTGGCCATATCTAGAACGGAAGGCGGTATTCGAAACGTCTGAGTCCCAAATCTTCAACTGATGGTATCCTGATACCAAGTAAATCTTAGAAAATACCCTAGCACCCTGCAACTGGTCAAACAAACCATCAATACGCGGGAACGGGTACTTGTTCTTAATGATGACCTTGTTCAGCTAGTGGATATCAATGCACATCTGCATAGTCCCATCCTTCTTATTCACAAATAATGCTGGTGCACCCCAAGGTGATACACTCGGTCTGACAAACCCCTTTGCTAGAAACTCCTCAAGTTGTTCTTTCAAATCCTTTAATTCCTTCGGAGCCATACAGCACGGTGGGATAGGTATAGGCTGGGTTCCTGGAGACAATTCAATACAGAAATCAATATCACGATCTAGAGGCATGCTTGTAAGGTCAGAAGGAAACACATCGGCGAACTCCCGGACTGTTGGCACTGAATCAATCATCAGAGACTCTGCGGTAGTATCCCGAACATAGGCTAGATAAGCCAAACAACCCTTCTCGACCATATGTCGAGCCTTCAGAAAAGAGATAATCCGACTAGATGTACTAACAGATGAACCCTTCCACTCAAATCTAAGGAACTCTAGCATTGCTAAGGTAACTGCCTTAGCATGGCAATCAAGGATGGTGTGATATAGGGATAACCAGCCCATGTCTAGGATAACCTCAAAGTCGGTCATATCAAGTAACAGAAGGTCCAATCTAGTCTCTTAACCATAGAATGTGACCACACAGGATCAATAGATCTGATCCACAACCACAGAATCGCCCACAGGAGTGGACACATAAATAGGAGTACCTATTACTCACGAGGAATATCCAGGAAATGAGCAAACAGATATGATGCATATGAATAGGTAGACCCTGGATCAAATAATGCCAAAGCATCCCTATCGCAAACAGAAATAATACATGTGATCACGGTATTTGAGTCCACTGCATCTGGTTTGGTCGGAAAAGCATAAAATCTTGCTGGAGCACCACCTAGGTGGCCCCGGCCTGCCTGACCTCCACCCCTGGACGGCCCCTACCCATCTGTCTTCTATCTCTAGGCGGCCGGATGGCTGATGCGACTACTGGAGCTAAAATCATGGAATGCTGACCATGCTGCCTTGCCCCGAAGTTTGGGACAGGATCTCTTTATGTGACCCAGATCTCCACACTCGTAACAGCCTCTCGGTTCCATAGAATGCTTCCCTGAAGTATGACCCTGATGGCTTGAATACCCGCTAGGAGAACCCTGGATGGCTAGTGGATGGTATGAACTCTCTGGCATGGCGCTGAAATAGGGTCGCGCCGGAGCACCCCGAGGAGGTGGTGGTGCTGAATATGTGGGCCTGCTAGGATGACCTCTCCCAAACTGACCTCTGCCCGTGGCCGAGGCACCCCTAAACTTTCCAGAGAATCGAGTCCTCTTGTTCTGCTGCATCTGATCTCTACCCCTTTGGAAGTAGCCCTCAATCGTCTGAGCAATCTCCACTACTAGCTGATAACCAGTGCTCATCTCAGCCTCCCGGGCCATACTAGCCCGAATAGTGGGGTGCAACCCCACAACAAGTCTCCACACTCTCTCTGCGCCGGTAGGAAGTATCATAAGTGCATGGCGAGACAACTCAGAGAATTTCGCCTCATAATCGGTCACTGGCATCTGACCCTGCTCGAGCTGCTCGAACTGACCTCGCAACTCTTCCATCTGAGAGGGTGGAATATACCTATCCAAGAAAAGCTGTGTAAACTGGTCCCAAGTCATGGGAGGAGAACCTGTCGGTCTTCCAAGAAGATAAGACTGCCACCATCTACGGGCCCTGCCCTCCAGCTGGAAAATAGTGAAATCCACCCCATAGTACTCTAATATCCTCATGTTGTGCAGTCTGTCCTACACCTGTCAATGAAGTCCTGAGTATCCTCATGTCGCTCTCCCCCGAATATAAGAGGGTGTAGTCTAGTCCATCTGTCCAGTAGCTTCTGTGGATCTCCGTCCACAGCAGGTTTAGGCTCAGGTGCAGTTGTGGCAACTAGCTGGGCTCCGCCCATGGGTAGTGTACTCGGAGTCTGATATACTGCATTTGCGTGCCCAGGAGCCTGAGCAGTAGGGGTCTGTGCTCCCCTTCCTGCTTGAGATGTGGCTGGGTCCGCTGGAAATAAACCAGCTTGAGTCATGGACTCCATGAACCATAGCATACGGCCCATGACCTCCTGAAAACCCGGTGCTGACATGAAATCTACCGGGGTTGGCTCTGAGGCAGGCACCTCGCCCTGATCCTCAATTATGGGATCCTCCACTGGATCCACTGGTGGTGCTAATTTGGCAGCTCTAGGACATCCTCGCTCCCCTATCTCGGGTCGGTTCCCTCCCCTAGCCTCAGCCTTGGCCTCTAACAACGAGGGAGCAGCTCCTCCCGGGTCTGGAATGCATGTCGTACGCGTCCTCACCATCTGCGAAAGAATGAGAAAAAGGAATTTAGTATACCATCAACTGCATGATTGGAGGTAAATAAAAATTAGTTTCCTAACACCCTATAGCCTCTCGAAGATAAGTGTGAACGTCCCCGCACCGATCCACAAGACTCCACTAGGCATGCCCATAACTTGTGAGACCTACGTGGACCTAGTGCTCTGATACCATGTTATCACGATCGAGTTTCATTATAGGATGTGATGGCACCCAATACCGTTGTTAGGCAAGCCAACACTGATCAAACTAGTGATTTCCTGTTTTAATAATTTGCTAAGTGGATAATAATTCTACATTTTTTGAAAATATTTAGAAATTTACCAACGTGACAAGGTTAAACGGAAGAAATGAGTACAAACCCTAATCATGTAAATAATACCATAATCATAAGTCTACTAATGTGTGTGCCAGGACCTGGTGTCACAAGTATGTGGTCAATCTAGTAGAAAATAGAAAAGAATACTAGCCTATTGCCTAAAAGGAAATAGAAAGAAAAATAAAACATAAGAGAGACTCCAGCTGCTGTAGAACGGCTGGGAAGGCAGCTCACCTTGAAGTCTTGAGACGGGGTCAAATGTGCGCACCAAACTGGTAACCAGATGCACCTACCTCAGACATGTACAATTAAGTACAGAAGAGTACCATGAGTACATAAATAATATGTATCCAGTAAGTATCTAGTCTAACCTCAAAGAATTAGTGACGAGGGGTCGAGTCTGACACTTACTAGTGCCAATGACATGATAATATGAGATTCTAATTAAGCATGATATACAACAATAAGACTTAGAACAAGAAATAACTGAACAAGTAATCACCATATTTAAGAACTTAAATCACTTGCTTCCTTTAAAATATATGATCACACAAGCAATGAATTTATACCAATTATGAAAGAAACTTCCAGTTCTAATATAACACACAATACAACCGTGGATGTTCGACCCGATCAAACATAAATAAAAATTGTGCACTGGCAAGGGTCGAATGGCGCGAACCATAGATGCATCCATTTCCCCGCTCGCGAATCATACATGTGATGCGGTCAAATATAAATTTAAAGGGTTACCCGCTCGCAAATCATACATGCGACGCGGTTACACAAAGATTTCTTAAGTTATTATAGTCCTCTCCCATTCTTTTCAAAATACGAAATTCAAATGAAAACTTTTATGACCCCAATATTTTCCTCAATCCCAACTCCTTCTGAAACATTTAATATGCAAACTCAATCCCGCCCCTTCTCAAGGCAAAAAATAGACATAAAGAAATAACAATATCAACAAGGCATGGTGTAAGCCTAAAACTACCCGGACATAAACAGGAATAGTAGCTACGTACGGACTCTCGTCACTTCGTGCGTACGTAGCCCCCCACAAACAACAACACATATTAATTAAGTCCACCTATGGGGTAAATTCCCTCTTACAAGATTAGAATAGAGACTTACCTCGTCTCAAAGCTTACTTCCCAATTCGAGAATGCGCTCAAACCTCCAAATTTGACGTCAAAAGACTCGAAAATAGTCAAGTATTATATAAGTTAATCAATTTATGCTCGAAATTTCATATTTCCTTTATTTAAGTGATTACCCAACCCAAATTGCACGGTTCCAAAAATTCACCCCCCGAGCCCACATGCTCGAATTCTGGAAATTTTTGAAGAAAGTTGTTACCCATAACCTTAGGAACAAGAATATATGATTTTTACTAAGATCCATAACCAATTTCGTGGTCAAATCTCATTTTTTTCAAAAACTTAGGTTTTCATCTAAACCCTTGATTTTCACTAATTTTACATTTTAATATACCCATAATCTATGTATTTAACTCATGTTATATAGGAATTACTTACCTCAAAGTGCAAGGTGAAAATCCCCTTCCAAAAGCTCCGAAAATCGCCAAAGAGATGAAGTGAAATGAAATAAATGGCCTAAGTCTCGTAATAAATGTGCTGGGCACAGGCCTCTGATGTCGCATTTGCGACACCAGGTTCGAAAATGCGAGGATCGCAAATGCGAAGCTTGGCCTTTAGCTGCTGGGGTTGCAAATGCAAACTCTGTTGGTATAGCAAATGCGGCAATCGTGTCGCAAATGCAAACATTTCCTAGGTTGGGCTCTTTCGCAATTGCGAAGCCCTTCTCGCAAATGCGAGGTTTGCATTTGCGAACTATTTCTCGCATTTGTTAGACCTGCAGCTAGTGCCAAGAAACACCATAAATCTAGTGTGTTTCTCATCCCTTCCACACGTCTGAAACTCACCGAGCCCTCGGGGCTCCACACCAACTACCCACACAAGTCCAATGACCTCATACAAACTAGCTCAAGCGATCAAAACACAAGAATAACTTCAAAACTACGAATTGGACGCCAAAATGCACGAACTGACTCATGAAATTCAAAAACTTCCAAAAAGACTTCCATTCGTCCGAATCCTATCAAATCAACTCGGAATGACACCAAATTTTATGTGCAAGTCTTAATGACATTACAAAACTATTTCCGATCTTGGAATTTGATTTGGATCTCGATATCACCAAAACCCTCTCCAAACCAAATTTAAAGAACTTTTAAAACTTTTAAGAACCAACTTTCACTGTTAGGCGCCGAAACGCTCCCGGGTCATCCAAAACCCAATCCGAACATATGCCTAAGTCCAAAATCATCATACGAACCTGTTGGAATTGCCAAATCTCGATTCCAAGGTCGTTTACTCAAAATTTTGATCGAAGTCAAACTTGGTCTTTTAAGCCATAGGAACCAAGTGTTCCAATTTCAACTCGAACCTTTTCAAACCTCGAACTAATCATCCCCGCAAGTCATAAAACAGTAAAAGCATGTACGGGAAGTCTTATTTAGGGGAGCGGAGTTCTAGAAAGAAAAACGACAGGTCAGATCGTTACATGTCGGAATTGGATAATCCGTTATTTTTCAAGGAATTATTTTCTTCATACCAAACATACCCTATGTGTTACAAGTGCAAAACTTGGGAAAGACATCTTAACATCCTGTCCTGCCCATATATCTCATGAACACTCCTTGCCACCATCATAGATTAACATTTCCTTTCTTTTCTTTTTTCTTATCATTTCAAATTGGGTTTTATTGTCATTTCGGATTATATTCTTATCAATTAGGTCGTAGATCCACGCTGGATCAGGCTAAACATTCCATATGGGGTCTCGTTAAGTAAAGATACTCATTTCTTTTTCTTTGGGGAGGTAGATAGGCTAAGAGTTCAAGAGTAAAATGGTTGTGGTCTTGTGGATCATAAAAATGCAATATTATGTTAACTAATGGACTCAATTTTCCCCTCACCATCCATCCTTGCCCAACAAAAGAAGATTCCAATAATATAATCAAATCTAGTGATATCGGATGTGGAAATTGGGCTAAATTTAGGCGGATCAAATGGATTAAGTTTTAAAGAATCAATAACTTAAGGGATTTTTACCTTCTTATACTACATATGAAACTTTATTACCCTCCCTATTCAAGTTTTAACTTAATTACATGACCATATATAATTTACCAATTATATACAAATTAGTTTTAAATGAGTATTCCTTTAAATTAGAAATTGAACAAGGAATCAGTTATTTTCCATCTCTATTATCTCTCTCTCTCTCTCCATCTCTCTCTCGCGCTCTTTCTCTCTTTCTCTCTCTCTCTCTCTCTCTCTCTATCTCTATCTCTCGTTCTCTGTTCGTTCCCCAATTTTTCTTCCTCTGAGGTTCTCTACTTTTTATCCATTCATGTGTATATATTTTTAATGGATTTTAATCATTTTACTATAGAATTTTATTTTAGAAATTTTCTTTCATGTTGCACAATTGGTGTTCAAATTGAAATTGTCAATCAATAAATTTTGAAGGTGTTTGATTCCCCAGCATTGGCAGCCATTAAAAATTTTTGAAGCTTTGAAATCGAAATTGGGTTTTTAAAAATCATTATTTGTTTAGATTGGGTGTTGTTGCAAACAATTGGGAATATCATTTGGAGTTTATATCTTAATTTTGAGGGTATTTGGTGAAGACTAGACTTGATTTTGGCTGAATTTCAGAAGAAGAACGCGTGACATACAAAATACTTACGAAATTGTAGTAAAGTTATATTATAATTGTATGTAAATTGTATTATGTTGTAGTTATATTTTTTTTTATTTGAATGATGTATGAAAGTTGAAAAATAGTTGTATAATGTATGAATGTTGTATAAAATTTGTATTTAAGTTATCAATACTATCTTTTTTACATAAAATTGTTGATATGTATCAAAATTGTATTAAGAGAGTAAGTTTTAAATGGAATTTTAGAGAGGAAGAAGCACACACCACATACAGAGTATTATACAAATCAAATACAAAATATACAAAAGACATATTGTTTAAAATTTGTATAAAAATTATATTTAAGTTATATGATATTGTAGTTGTATTTAACTGGGTAAAAGGATGTATGAAAGTGGTAGATAAGTTATAAATAAGTTGTATATTATATAATTAGTTGTATGAAATTTATTTTTAATTTGTATGATAATGTATCATGCATTATTCTTTTCTTTAAACAGGTAATTATGACAAAGAGAGAAAAGAGTATAATGTATTCAACAACTTCTCAATTTGCAGTTTTTTCTTGTCAAGATTGTTGAAGTTAATACTACTTGTCATTCTTTAGCACATTTAAGATCTCATCAGCTGCCGCAGTCACACTATTGAGAGGTTGTCCTCCACATAAAAGGTACTGAATTACAGAAAGCATGGCTTCATAAGCAGCTCTAGTTTCCTTTGTTTTTGGCTGGTAAACTCCTCCTTCTTCCTCTATTTTCAAAGTAAGAACACTTTGTTCATGAATCCTCCATCTGTTCTTAGTGGGCTCAGAGACAAGTGGATGTTTCATTTCCTTCTTCTGAATTTTCTAGGGAGGCTTACTCCTGTAAAAGCGATCCCCAAAAGTTTTGGGGTCAATTCTTCCATATATAGACTCTGCTTCACTAGAGGTTAAATTGTCCAATATGTAATTGTAGTTTTTTATTAGCTTGGTGGGCCTACACTTTTCTAATGACGGGAGCTGCTATTGCCATCATCAGTTACTCAAGTGTGGTTAACACCCTTGTTCACTTCAGTTATGCCTTTTTCCAAGCAAAGAATCCCCTAATTTAAGGCAGTAACAATGGATTATATACAATTTGTAACTAATCCTTATTTAGGGCGGGTAATATACAAAATTAGGACAATCTTGATAAATAAATTTCAAATATTATATAGGAAGAAAAAAATCCCATAACTCTACCCAAAGTTTACTTGGATCATTATGGGTTAGGTAAAAATATGCTAAATAATGGATTATAACTCAATATGCTCAGTATGACCTAACTTATCCTTCCTAATTTTTTAAGAATTTTTCAATTAGATTAGGGAAGCTAGAGGGAAAAAAGGAAAAGAATGTCATGATACTAATAAAGTTTAAACCCATTATTATCCTCCTTATTTTGTTTTCCTTTTTTGAAAGAAAATGCGAAACCCAACAAGTGGTACGTATATCTTTGATCATCTAACTTCTGTATTTTCATGCTATAATAGACAGTAGTAAAAAGAGTATCAACTTCCAGTAGTTACAATGTTATGTTTAAAATTTGTAATAAAGACATTATTGTTTTAAAAAAAAATGAGATGTTTTGTTTTGTTCCCCAGAACAAATATTCTCCTTTGACGTGTCAATTGTTTTAACTCAGTATCGGTTAGTCATGACAAGTAGGATTTTTATTAAAGCTCGTCTTCTGACGTTAACGCACTAAAAAACTTATATTATATTAGTTTGAAGTTTGATAGTTATCCCCTTATTTTGATAGGTCATTAAGTTTTCAATATAGACCCATTCAAACTTAATATTTTGATGAATCATTTTGTGTTAAAGCTATTTTATTTTAACTCATTAGTTGATATTCAAACCCGTTCAAGTTTAAACGAGTTAAGTAGGTGACAAAATAATGAGTTGATTTTGCCATGTTTAACCAAATCTTTCTGTCACGATTCAAAATCCACCTAGTCGTGATGGCACATAATCCAACTCGTCAGGTAAGCCAATTAGCAACTATACAAATTAACGAGATTTATTAAGAAAAAAAATAATGATACAACTGAACTGTTATACAAGAATTCTCAAAGACTGGTAGTACAATCATGAGCTTCTAAGATTAGAATTTACAAAAATGGTATGAAATAAATACATCATATGTCCGAAATGTACATAAACAGATTTTTATGAATCTAAGGCTGCCATAAACAAGAAGCAGTTGCAACCAAAACGCAGGTACATCTTCAAATCCAGCTCTCGTCGATCTCAGCAATGTCAGCAGCCAACATCTGCACGCAAGGTGCAGAAGTGTAGTATGAGTACAACGGACCTCATGTACTCAATAAGTAGTAAACCTAACCTTAGGTTAAAAGTAGTGACGAGCTAGAACAAAGGTCGAGTCCAACACCAATAGCCAAAAACAGTTCATAACAACGTAAAGCAAGTAATAAAGGAAATAATTCAGAGAAGAAATGCTCAGCTTATTCATAGTTTCCCGAAAAATAGTTCTGCCTTCCAAGTATATCAGTGAAAACCCAAATCCTTTACCGAAATCGTCGAAAGATAAGTAAGTTTGAAAACGGTAATTTTTTCCAAAAATCCTTTCAACAATAAATAAGATGTTCCATACTTCTTTCTAGATAGCCAGTGTAACATATATCACTATGCCCATATGTCTATATGTGTGAGAAGTCATGAATGGCATGATACCGTACAGCATGAGGAAGATGCATCTCTATGCCTGTATGTCAAGTGTGCATGTCAAATGCGATACAACTCAGTGATAAAACCATATGCATATTGTCAGAGTAACAATTCACTCAGTCCTCCCAGTCACTCAGTCCTCACAATCACTCGGCACTCACACTCAGTAGGTATTTGCGCTCACTGGGGGTATGTACAGACTCCGGAGGGGGTTCTTCAGCCCAAGCGTTTATAACAAGCCAAGCATGGCATAAATCAGTAAAATATGTTGCAGCGTGCAGCCCGATCCCATCATAAATCAGTAAAAACATGATGCGGCATGCATCCCGATCCCATAAACATCCTCACCATCAGGCCCTCGGCCTCACTCAGTCAACAATCTCTCCAGTCTCTCGGGCTCTCTAAGACATGAAAAATCTGTCCCAAAAAATAATAATGATGTGATGTATCAATAAATGGTAACAGAGACTGAGATATGATATGTATATGAATGTGTATGCCATAATATGTAATGCAATGAAAGCAGATAGCTCAACAGCAGGAATAACCTCGGGGGAGGGGGCTCAACAGAATAAGCATGTAGCCTAGACATGGTTTCTAACATGGATCACGGCTCAAGAGCTCAAGTACTTAGAAGTTTCATGGTTACAGGTAAGGTCAGGTAACTACACAGTACACAGAAATAGCGGAGTCATAATTCACACGGTGCACGCCCACACGGCCGTCACCTAGCATGTGCGTCACCTGAACACCAAACACATAACACGTAATTCCGGGTTTCATACCCTCAACACTAAGTTTAGAAGTGTTACTTACCTCAAAGAAGCCAAATTCCAATACCGAGCAAGCTCCAAAAATGCCATCTCGCGCGTACCGACCTTCGAACGGCTCAAAACTAGCCAAAAGCAACTCAAATACATCAAATAATGCCAAAGGAAACAAACTCAATCGATAAAGGTCGAATATTTAATCAAAAGCCCAAATCAGCCAAAAAGTCCAACTCTGGCCCGCACCTCGGAACCCGACATAACTCATAAAATCCGACAACTCATTCAATTACGAGGTCAACCATAATAGTTTCACTCAAATCTGACTCCAAATCGATGTTCAAAACTCAAAAATTCATTTTATGAAACTTTAGGCTAAAACCCCTCAATTTTCTCTTTTGGAACCCTCAATCAAATGCCAAAAACGAAGATAGGTTTATGATATAAAATTAAAAATGAGTATATAATACTTACCCCAGTCCACATGGTGAAAATTGATTCAAGAATCGCCTCAATCCGAGCTTCATAGCTACAAAAATGCTCAAATGGCCGAAACACCCAAAATAGAGTACTTTATACTTCTACTCAGGCATCCTCTTACACGAACGCGGGAAAACCATCGCGTTCGCGATGACCAAAAAAATCATGCAACCAAAATACTCTACGCGTTTGTGGCATAAGCCTTGAAAACGTGATACATACAGGAGATAGAGCTACGCGAATGCGATTCCAACTACGTGAACGCGATGAAGAAAGACCTTCATCTCTATCTCCCAGCTCAACCCTATGCAAACGCGTGAATACATGAGCGAACGCGATGCACAATTTGCAGTAACCTATGCGAATGGGGACCAATGTTCGTGAATGCGAAGAAGAAACACTCAGCCTCAGATTTTTCCCTTAAGCGATCACATTACTTATTCCGCGATCGCGATGAAGAGATGTGACACCAATTACCAGAACACACAAGCAATGAAAACATGAAGAAAAATAGCCCAAAATCAATCTGAAACACACCTGAGCCCCTCGGGACCACGTCTGAACATTCCAACAAGTTCCATAACATAATACGAACCTACTCAAGGCCTCAAAACACACATAACAACATCGAAACAATGAATCGCACCTCATTTAAAACTTGATGTACTTTGAAATTTTCAACTTCCATAACTCGTGTCGAAACATAGCAAATCAACCAGGAATGAACCCAAATTTTGCACACAAGTCCCAAATGGCATAACGAAACTATTCAAATTCCCGGAACCACAATCTGAATCCAGTATCCTTAAAGTCAACTCTCGGTCAAACTTAAGAACTTTTCAAACTTTCAAATTTTTAACTTTTGCCAATTTGTGCCGAAACCTTCTAGAAACATCCAAATGCAAATCTGAGCACACGCCCAAGTCCAAAATCACCATTCGGATCTATATAAATCATAAAAACTCCGCTCCGGGATCAATTCACAAAAAAATCAAACTTGATCAACTCTTCCAATTTAAAGCTTCAACAATGAAATCCATCCTTCCAGATCGATTCCAAATAACCTGAAAACCAAAACCTACAATTCACATAAGTTATAATACATTATACGGAGCTAATCATGCACGTAAACTACCGAGTGAATTGCAAATGCTCAAAACGACCGGTCAGGTCGTTACATCCTCCCTCTTTTAAACATACATTCGTCCTCGAACGTGCTCAAAGTTGTTCTTAACCCCTCAAATAACTGTGTAACCTTACCATGCACATAGTCGGGGTTAATCCCACGTCACCCTAATCCATATAATCCTGACTACAAAACCTAACTGAAGATCCTCAATTCAACCTTAGCCCCTAAACTTTATTACTACAATCGTTCCAATTTATGTGAACCTGTTTGCATGGGCACGAAATTTAAGAAAAAATAAAGACTTTTGGAATTTGTGGTCCTAAACAAGCCAAAGAGGGGTCCAGAGTATTTGTATGGTTATAAAATCTTCTCATTAAGGGTAGAATCGGAAGTTTAAGTAAATTGTTTCCAAATTTAGAAATGGGTCATTCTTTTTGGAACAGACCAAAAAGGAAATAGGTTTACATAAACTGGGACGGAGGGAGTACCTAATTTCCAACATTCGGAATTTCTTATAAAACCTGAATCTCCCATCTACACACAGTATAAGTCTGAACAAGCTGCATCAAGCGATAACCATAACCCAAAACACAATCACCGGATATACCGCATAACTCAAATACCCATAACAAAATTTTCGATCACAATAGCTGCTCAAAACAACCCAATGCCGATAACAAACCTCATATCAAACAAAACCTCGTTCTAAAGCTTTTTTATACTGTAGATGTCGCCCCCCCCCCCTCTTTTCCATCTTCTTTCTGATTGGTCAGGGTTTTCGACATTATTGGGATAACTCATTTCCTTTTGGGAAAGAGGTATAATGAGTTCGAAAAGTCGCCACCTAACGATTTAAGCTGTGTTAGGGCACCTATTAAAGGTCATTCATAACACTAATTGCATAACCAGAGATTGGGTAAGGGCTTGAAGTTACTTCAAGGGAAAGGTTTTAGGCACCCCTCAAAGTCCACAACTGTGGGTCCCAGTCAAACATGCTTTGTGAATTCATTCAAGTAGCAAATAAACAGTCTAAGCACACATATGTAAACAAATAAAGATCTTAACAAATTAGCAGTCCAAGCACACATATGTAAAGGATAAAGGAGGTCATAAGTTGTTTATCCTATAGGATCACATCTGTACAATGCCCGGTAATCACTCATCAATGAGGGGCTACACGTTGCATTAGCGTACAGGTCATCATATCCTTTTCTACCCATTATCCCCCCTTTAGCGGTTTATTAAGCGAGTTTTGTTTAGCGAGCTCTAAACGTGCTTATACTCGTCCTTTCTTTGGAGTCCCGAAGGAGTTTAGGACCTCTAGTATACTGGCAGTTCTAGACGAACCCCTATGGTTTAAAAAGGGAAAAACTAGGCGACAAGCAAGAACAATTAGGACTAGCACATAAGGGACAAGAACAATTACGAGGCTCAGATTCACCTCATTATGTGATGCAAATAAACAGCACGTCTCAAACACAGCAAAGGCAGCTATTTATTAGAGAAAGGATCCTAAGACGGGATATCTAAGTGAACACCAATAGACAGAACATGCAACAATGTTTCATAATGCAATGGCAGGGTCCTAATCAGCTTGCCTATTGATTTTAAGACCTGTAGGACTTAAGGAGTTTAATACCATTAACACGCAATTTCCAATTTATAAAGATTAATTACCTAAGGCTTGCCTAGGCGTGGGACTGTATGCGATCACAATTACAGGAGATGCTTAACAGTTCAGAAGTTGTTTAACCTACAACATGCTGCTCTAGGTGACGAATACTTAAAAAAGGGAATTTGTACCAGTTATTATTCAGAAGTATAACAATTATATGAGAGACGATTTTTCTATACCTTTTCAGATTAGTAGTTAAACTAGGCGTATTCAAACAAATGCAAACAGAATCCTAGAACATGATATCTAAATGCATACAGGAACGATAGATTCATTAAGACAGTCTAACAGCAGGATTTCTAAGTGAAAGCACTTATGCAAACTTGAAGCATGGATTAGTAATATGCTGAAATAATAAAACGTGAAGCCCTAAGAACGGGATATCTAATGCATGTTTAGCATGATTTGGATGCAAATGAACACATGAGTCATAAGACATGGATTCTAATGCAAATTCACAGAATATATAAAACCTATAGCATGATTTCTACCCAGTATTATCAACGAGGTCATACAGCTACCCTCCCATTTTTACTAGTCACCCCAATATCTGTTTACAAATAAATTATTACAGACCAATGGCTGAATGAATTACATAAATAAATAAATAAATAAATAAATAAAAAGAGAAGAAGTTAAACTATAAAGAGCCTGAAGCAGGCCCACGACCTGAAGATACCAGGACTTCAGCAGTCTCAAATGCCCAGGATTTCAGAACCAATTTCATGTCCAGGTGTGTCAGAGTTCCCTAAGGACCTCAAGGATCCTGGGCAGTGCTCACACCCAGACTTTTCATAACAAGAACCGAGTAAGTGCAGAGTGGAAGGGCCAGCCCCAGTGTGCCAGATTTCGGAAAAATCTCAAGGATCCCAAGGCAGTACACACACTGGAGGGGCAGAACCTATTGACCTAAGATTGAAGTGAGAGTGCTTGACATAGTTTTGAAAGATTTTTAGTGAGAAAACAGTGTAGAGATAACTCTAGGAGTGAAAAGGTTTTTCTGAAAATAGGAACTAGTTTAGTAGTAAAACAGTTTGGGAAAAATACTAAAACACTTTTGAAATCAGAACACAAACCAATTGGTCATAGAACAAACAGATTCAGAAATACTTGGCAAACAAATTTCGCACAGGGATAAAGGGGTTGGAGACACACAGAATACACATTAAGGAACATATGAATAGGGTACAGGGGGCATATAGACAACAAATGCATAGAACACTTAGGAGTTTTTATAGAATTAACAGGTTAGTCATGATAGTAAGCAATTGGTGACATAGAGCAAGGATGCATAAAGCTATAATGAAAGCAATGGGGTACTGGACAGAATTAGACACGCAATTAAGGTCAATCGAATGCCCTAAGAGACTAGGTGACTTAACATGATCTCTTCAGTGAAAAAGAGTAGGCAGGGGTAAGTAGACATGCTGGACAAACAATCAAGTAAGCAACTATATTTATACATGCTAATTACAGATTGAGCAAACAGGGTTAGACATGCTAGTTTTACATTAAACAGGATAGGACTTTAAACATGATAAGCAAGGAAGTAAACAGGAAAACATATTGGATTCATGGTCAATGGAATAGTGCAGTAATGAAACACATAGAGTTTGGGTTTCAAGATTTAACTAGAGACATACCAGTTGAAGAAAGGGGTGCAGAATATAAAGAGGTATAGTTCCAATATCTAGCCTTGGCTTTCAGCCGGCTAGACCAAGAGTTAACACAAGTAGCAGAGAAAGAAAAGAGAGTTTGAGTGTGAGTGTGTGTATTCTGAACTTAGTTCATGTCTTGAGAGGTAAAACAAGAGAGTTTATATAGTAGTTTAAGAGTAGGACAAACAAGGTAAAAGAAATCAGAAGCCAGCAATTAAGGAAATCACAGAATCCAATCATATAAGGAGTTTAGAATAGACCCCTTTGATTAAGGGCAATTGATCCAAACGGTAATAACAGGGATTCAATTAAGGCAAGAAATTCAAATCAAACCAAATCAGGGAGCCAGAATAAGACCCATTAATTAAGGGCAATTGATCAAATGATAATAATAGAGGTCTAATTAAGGAAAGAATCTCAATCATACCATGTAAAGGAATCAGTAAGAATCCACAGTTATACAGGCAATTAAATAAGGCAGGGATGAATAAGTAAGGTCGTAAACAAGGAAACAGGCAAGACTTAGGCATACAAAATCTCTAACAGAGCAAATCAACTAGTCAGAATTTCAAAGTAATACTGATTTCTGGGGAGAAAGATATCAACTTCCACAAATAGAAAATGAGCTAAGTAAAACTTCAGAAACACATAGAAATTAGTCCGATAAAATTGACTCAGAAACCCTAATAGAGATGAACTAGGGTAAAAATCATAAGACACTGAATTAGACTAAGAAGAAATCATAAAAAGTCAAAGCACAAAACGAAACAATGCCACAAGTAACACGGAAAACCCATAATTGAAGCAATGGTTTAGAAAAATCACAAAATCAACTAAGGTTTGGATACTTTGGCAAAAATCAGTCCAGAAGATGAAGGAGAATCGATTAAACACTTAGAAGTCAGAAAGACCTTTGATAAACAATTTGTAATGAACCCTAGTTTAGGAAAAATTGAAATAATCAGCTAAAACCAGAAGTTTTCAAATAAAAACATGTAATAGTGCTCGATTTATCTTAGATCTATACAGATCTGAGAAAGATCGAAGGTAATGGACTAGGGTTTTTTCAGAAAAGTAACAGAGATTAGAAACCATAGATTTGTAACAAAATAAAGAGAAATTTTTTACTCATAGTCGGCAAATGGCCTGAGATAAGCTAGAAATCAAAAGGTGCAAACTAGAACCGCTTGGGTTTTTTGAGATCCTCTCGAGGATCTAAGAAACGGATGGACCATAGCAAATAGGAAGCTAGGACTGGCCTGAGGAGCCATAGGAGCGTCATAAGGTGAAGGTTTACGCCGGTGACAGCGTTTTAGAACTAGGGTTCAGTCTAGAGAGTTGAGAGAAGAGGGAAGGGGTGACGGCGGGTGAGAGGAGTGAAATGAGAGGGTTTGGTGGGGGTCATTTAGATTAATTAAGGAAAGGTTCAATCTGGGCCGTTGGTCAAAAATGATCAACGGCCAGGATTCAAGCAGAATTGGGTGGGGTTAGGTAGGGGTTTGGGCCTGGTTGTATTGGGCTAGTTAATAAGGTGTTTTGGGCTGGTTATATATGTTGCAATTGAAATAATAATAGGCTATTTGCTAAATACCCCAAATAAATTGATAAAAATAATTTGTAAAATAATTACTAATTATAGAAAATGAATTTCATGCATATAAATATTTCAAAAATGATTATTTGGTATTTCAAAATATAAAAGACTAATTTCTGGTAAAAATAGTACAAAATTATATGCATGGGCTATAATTGCAAAGTTATTGCAATTATAGCCAAAAGGTGCCAATTTGGCTATTTATAGAATAATTTGGACTTAATAAGACTATAAATAATAATATTAAATCAAAAAATATTTTGAAATCATTTGTGATGCAATTTTATAATTATTTATTGGAATAAACTATTGGGCAAATTAATAAAAATATGTAGAAAATTGTGGAAAAATATCGATTGATGCTAATGCATGATTTTGAAGACATATATGCATTTTGAAATATTTTTTTAGGAAAAAATGGTATCAACGGTAGATGATGAAAAAAATACGCAGAAACTCGTAACCACTTATCAGACCAACAAGTCATGGAACTCTCCCTCTTTCGACAAGAACTATAGCCAATTCCTAAGCCGACTTCCGATATTTTTCTCCATACATGCTATAATCAAATCTGATAGTATTCATTCTAGGTCCAATGACCTCATCTCATCCAACACAACCACCCTAGTGATATGCCACATCAATACAATCTAAAGCTACAACCCGTGCAATCTGTGCACCAATAAGCAACAATCCAAATGTACTCAATCATGGAAAATGACTCAAACTAGAGAACAATTCCACAAGTTCAACAAGTACTACCACAACCGAAATGCTATGAACCCATCATACCTAGTAGAACCAAGACACACGAATCTAACACAAAGGATCATATCTTAACATAACCATGTTGTAATGCATGACCCCATCCAAACACTGGTTTGTATGAAATACGTCAGCCACCATGCTCGAAATTAATAACCACGCGCAGTTAGACATCAAGTACCCAAAGTGCATGACCATAACCACGGAGAAGAAAATGACGCAATGCCACACAAACACGAAAGAACATAACTAACGCGCAATAAATCATGCAACACCCATATACCTATCTTGCCCCAATTCTGCTATAAGGCCCCAATAAAACCGCACCATGTGTGCATATAACCAAAGAATCACACCCCTCATAGCATAGAAGAGTAATTCATAGAACATATCAGAACATTAATAAGGTCAAGACCAACCGAATGGCACATTCCTCAACAATAGCAGTACGGAGTCAACCCAATCCAACTCGGTGTAGAATACACAACCTCATTGTGCCTACCAATGGACCTCAAATCAACTCAGGTCACCCAAAAATAGATAAATAACCCTCTGAAAGTCCACAATGATTGAATCATAACACATACCATCATCTGTCTAGATTTGGCCACATCTTCACAGTCTGTAACCACGAAACAATCTGCTCCTGAGAACTCCCAGTCTCCAAATTCATAGAACACACGAATCACCATATTTGATCCCAACTCCACCACCTGAATGTCTAACACATCTCTCATACACGATCATCCCACGAGGAATACTTATATAATTCTTCTGTGCCACATAGAAAAATCTGAATATCAGCAATAGATCAACCCGTCGAGTACCGCATTACCAATGAAGCATCCGCAATCCATAGCACAATGCGCCTTTTGGAATGTACACTTTTCTCAGGCAATACCAAATAGCAACATCATTCCCCCAAGTCGTCTGAAACCGTCTATGCTGCCTAAGAATTCATGAATTTCCTTTAAAAACTGAACTGTGACCTTGCACACGCAGATCTTAATCTCACACGACACACTGCATCAATCATGCTATATATAAAAAGTACGAGAATCTCATAATCCACTCCAAGGAACAAGCTAACTATATACTCAATTAGCCAGGAACCTTTCATTTGATCTCATCCAGGAGAAAATCACAATACACAACATGTTCCTCACGCTAGTAGAAAATATCCACCTCAAACCATGATAGAAATCATTGAAAACTCTTCGAAACCCATTTTCACATAAGCAGGCCATCAGAACTGAATCTCTCAAACTCAACCAAGCTATGAAGGTCGCCAAAACCCAAGAGCATTGCCACAAAATACCTGTAGAGACTCAACACGTCATAAGTACCTAAAGAACCGATCATATCCATTACGGTGCTAATCCAATCCACTACTAAACTGTTCTATTCCTCCGAGTTCCTTTGAAAAGTCCTTCACATTGACACTTCTTCTTGTCAGAACACCACGATCCTTACCCAAAGCTCACCACAAGAGATCCTATCATAAAATCACTTTGCCCTAAGGTCCATAAGTTGTTTTATTCCCTCTTAAGCACCCCAAAGGTTCCACAACCAAGACACCCACTATGA
Organism: Nicotiana paniculata; assembly: GCA_005239505.1. Taxonomy (NCBI): domain Eukaryota; kingdom Viridiplantae; phylum Streptophyta; class Magnoliopsida; order Solanales; family Solanaceae; genus Nicotiana; species Nicotiana paniculata. Next base: position 42,366 of record ML348498.1, on the reverse strand, counting down.
AGAGACTTTTTGTGATGCTAAAGTCGTTTCCTTCACCTTCCTGATACTGAAATGTAGAATCCATAAGGATATAGAAATATCGCGCGTCTCTACACCATCTCATGCAAATATCAGATCCTAGCCATATACCAATCTGAAATTCTCAATTGCTACATATAAATCTTGAATCCATTAGAACCATTCTCGAGAGTCATCCACTATGCTCAAATCTCAATTACACCACCCCAAACGGGCCAAACGACTTGTGCCCCATTAGCACGACAACACCCAAAGAAGTAGTCCCCATCTTAATGCAACTAAGAAAATTCCTACTCTACGCACACTACATCCTTCAAGAATAAACACTTAATCATTCCATGAATTCCCATATACCCATAGAGTGTAATACAACCCATATCCAGAAATTCCCTTACTCGAGACATCCTCAATATCAACCTCTACAAGTCATAACTGGTTCACCAGCATACCTAAAACTGAAACCAATACAACACATAACCGTGCAATCAACTCGCCGATAGCAGACTCCCCCACTTGTCTCAAATCCATGGAATAAAACATCTGATAACTTAAAATAACCATACCCCATTACTGCCATAATACCATAGTGAGATTCAACTAAATCTTTCATAAGCTCATGTAATACGAACCATCTAATACCTTAAAGCATTTGTAACTCTCTCATTCATCCTCGTGACGGTCCAGTCAACTATTACAACCAATCCAAACTCAAATTGCACAAATATAACCCACTGGTAGATAAGAAATCCTTCACACAACATCATAAAAATCACATATCCGTATATTATCTCGCATGTTGTAACCCACATGCTTAGCCTCGAACCGACACCTCTTTATACCCTTTCACAGCCACAACTACTACTCAATCGCTTAATCTTCCTGAGTCTGAACTCACTAACAAGGCATGAGGATCTACGTCACGACTCAGTTAGACAACATGAAAGACCCTCCAATGCCCTCACAACTTGAGACTATACGTCAAATCAAGACAAAATCAAACACCCAATAGTCCTTTCTACATCTCAAGCAAACTCTTCTCATCACATTCAAACCATATGAACACATCTTGCAATCACATCATGCTCATCACGAAGCCATCCAGCCACACATCGAGCCGTGGATTCCGCTCATAGGGACACTACCGGACGTATAAATCCAAAAGCACATGCTCACATAATTGAAATCCCCGTGCTCAAGCTACAGTCAAAATCCAGCCTCAAGTCCTCCAGACTGGACCATCATTAGCACACCCAAATCACATCTCGTACCTCATCCTGGAATCACAAGTCGTCGATGTGTTGATACCCAATTTTTCCCTCATATTTTCCAAATATGTATATATACTTTCAAAATAGTGCACATGCACCATCATTCGATCTACAAAAACATATACAAGCATTTTTCATAATTTTCTATGATTTTTAAAGGCTTTAAATCAATTTATTTCTGTATTTTATAATATAAATATTCAATAATTATCCTCCAAATTATTTTTGCGATGATTTAATCATCTAAACTCATCATTTATACACATATTAGGTTTTAAATATTTTATTTATATTTGTTATAATTACATTTGTATTTTTAGTCTAAATTGCACTTTTTGCAATAATAAACCATATGTACTTAAATTACTTTATTTATGCAAAAATAACTTTTCGTATTTTTTAGAATGTTAAACATTTTATTTAATCATTTGCATGCTCAAATAATATATTTTGTTATTTATCTATTATGTTTATAAATTATTATTTATTAAAATTGGATATTTAAAATCTGACCCTAATTCTATAACTAATTCGGACCTAAAACTACCCAAACCAACAAAATACCCTAAGCCCAATACCCTATCCATCCATTAAAAACTCGACCCCCAATCCTCTTAAATCCTAGCCGTTGATCAAAATGATCAACGGCCTACAACTAATGACCTACTTCCCTTATATCCCTCCTCTCTACCCTAACCGTCATTTTTATAAAATTGTCGCCCTCATTTCCCCTCCCTGATGAACCCTAACTCTGCCGCCTCACCCAATCACGGTCCTAATGATATTCCTTCCCTATTCCCTTACCATTCTAGGGTTCTTCCCTTATTTGGTGCTAGATTCCGGAATAACTTGGGTACATGCCTAAACATGGTAAGTACCATGCTTTGATTCCGTCCAAATCTGTACTTACCTCTTGAATCTGGACAAGCTCGAGTCCAAGTACGTTATTTGTAATGATTCTCTCATATCTCTCTTGATTCTCACTAAGCCCTAAAGGTTAGGGTTCCAGATTTTCTTTTATTTGAACCTAATCTGGTTCAAACTCTGTTTTTTAACATTTTCTTCGTCTATATTTGTTCTATTACTTATGGATCTGTTTATTTTTGCTGATTTGTGGCTTACCTAATTTAGGGTTTCAAACCCTTTTACTTGAACCAAATCCATTCGATATTAGGTTTCCTCTTGAATAATTTTTTATATGTGTTTATTTATGTGCTAATATGTGTTCTTTCCCTTTATTTTTTGCTGATTTTGTGTTTTACCCAAAATTAGGGTTTTAGTCCTTTTCACTTGTACTACTCTGATTCAATTTCATGTTTCTTTTGAATAATCCATGTTTACATTTATTTTTATGTGTTAATACATAATTCTTTTCCATTATTCTTTATTGATTTTGGGGTTTACCTAATTCAGGATTTCTGGACCTTTTTACTTTAACCAAATCTGGTTCGATTGACTATTCTCTTTACAATAATATCTTGTCTACCTTATATGATTATTTACCTTATTTCTTACTGGTTTTGTGTATTTTTCACCGAAAATTTAGGGTTCAACCCTACTGATTTAAGCACTGACTTCAGTATTTAAGTGAGAAATTATTTTAAGGCTAAGGGGATTATTCGAACCCCTCCCCACTCCCCTTTGAAATAAACTTTAGAACTCAAGTTTTCTCTCTTATTCTCTCTAGCAACATTATTCTGTGCTTTTGATTCCTGGTCGGCTGGAAGCAAAGGCCAGAAATACTCAACTGTTTTGCTTCTGTTTATGACAATTGCTACATTGTTGAATTCCTTCTTTCTTGTTTCATCTTAACTGGTGAGTTTATTCAAGCCTTTGTTATTCCATTATGATTACTTGTTTAATGTGTTACTGTTATTAAACCATGTTACCCTAAATGCTATTACTTATAGTTAAGACATGTTGAACTTAGTATGAATCGATTAGTGAAATATGCCTAACTCTGTGTAATTTAGGACTATCTTTTAGCATTAAAGAGGCTTTCATACTTCTTCCTCATAACTAGTTAATTATGTCTGCCTTAACAGATTCATCAGTTTGTTTCTTGAACATGTTACCATGTAATATGTTTGGTTATGTGTTCACTATGCTATAACACCTCTATTAGATTGTCTTAATCAATTCCTGACCTACTGCTAATCGATGAGCTTTCTTTCTGTGACTTAATTTGATCTGAAATCTTTGTGATCTCTGTGAACATATTTGTGGATTGGCTTTATTAGCATGTAACTTTGTTAACTCCTAAAAGTGAATTAAGTCTGCCTGAGTTCAAATCTGTTGTTATTTGCTTGTGTTCCATGTGTGATTCTGTAATCCCCTTCTACTCTCTTGAACCCTCACTCTTTATTGGCTGAAAATCAAAGCAATTTAGGTTCTGTCCCTTGGCCTTCGTAATGTGAGCACTGCTCAGGTTCATATGAGACCCTCGTGAACTCTGACACGCTAGGATTTGGTCCCCAGTCTTCTTTGAACTGTTCTGGTCATTCTTCTCTAGTGTGAGCACTGCCCTGGGTTCTTGAAGCCCTTGGCAACTCTGACACACTAGAGATTTGGGTTATGTATGCTTATCCCTGAGATATGGGTGAATCATTCACTGCTGCCTATTGTGTATCTATAAACATGGGCTTTTGGAGCTACTATGAGTTGAAGTCTTGGCCTGTCCAGGTGCATTTGGGCCTGCTGCAGGCTTCCTATAGTTTATATACTTTGTAATTCATTCAATTTTGGTATGTAATAATTGTTTGTAATAACAATTGAGGTATTAGTAAATTAGGAACTGGGTTTATTTTTAACATTTGCATGAGAACAGGTAGAAATCCTGCCTATAGGTGTTGACTTTGCTCATTCTGCTATTGTGTGTTAGATAACTTGCCTATAGGTGTTTACTTTTCTCATTCTGCTATTGTGTGTTAGATAACCTGCCTATAGGTGTTTAATCCATCCTGCTCATTCTGCTTTTACATGTTATATACCATGCCTATACGAAATAAAATAACCAAAATTTGACTTGCATTGCAGCATATTCATTAGGCATCATCATCATAGAGTCATTTATATTCTACAAATCTGCATTTTTTAGAAATCATGCGTACATGGTTAATAGATTGATATGATATTGTCATAGTTACCCATTTAGTATACATGCCTATAGGAACTAAAACCCGTTTTAATCATCCAGGGTAGGAATCATATCTATAGGGTAATCACCATCTGCATTAAGCACTAAAATCAGGCTTTAGAACTTTGTCTCGTTGAACACCATTAGATAGCATGCCTATAGGAACGACTGAGTAATTCTGAATATCTCTCGTTGCTTATCACTGCCTAACACTGAGAAAATCACCTAGATAGCATGTCTATAGGTTTAACCGCTTATGCTTATAATCAGTAGGCAACTGTGCAGTCACTTAGAAATTACTTTGCATAACTGCTCGCATGATTAAAATCCAGAATCCCATAGAAATCATGTTTATAGGGCCTAACAACTTTAATTGTTGAAACTGTCAAAACGCCTAATTTGTTGCGTGCATTTGCTGCCTAAGTGTGGAAGCTAACTTGAGCCCCCCCCCCCCCATTTTCTTTTATATGAAAGTCCAACTTGTTTTGTCTAGCGCCTAGTTTTACCATATTTTGAGCAACCTAAGTTAAGTCTAGAACCATCCAAAGTAGAGGTCCAAATGCCTCCTGGTCCATAGGCAAGGAACGGGTAGTGCACACATAAGGTACGACCTAAAATTGATTAGAGAGCTTTAGGTAAATAACTTAAAGATAGTAATGGAGTAGCGGGAGATAATAGTATGTACCCGCTGAATAATATGAGTAACACCCCCGTCTTCGGGGGAGTTACGAAGTATTATGTATGTTGCACGCGGTGATCCTTTAGGCTAAAAAACTTAGGACCTTCCCCCCCCCCCATTCCTATTAAAATAATTCCCTCTCTTCTCCATTAGACTAATTCACATGATTTGAGTTCGGTCGGGACCCACCGTTGTGGACCTCACACCTTTTTCTCGAGGTAATTTGACCCCTTACCCTATCTTTGGTGACGCAAACTAGTAAACCTGAGTCATTTGCAATAGATGCACCTTAATCCGTTAGGTGGCGACTCTCTTTCAATAACCCTTCCTCCATTTAAAAGTGTTGTCAATGTCGAAACTCGATTTCGCGAGAAAAAGGAGGGCGCAACAGCATGGCGACTTTGCTGGGGATTTCCTTAGGCTCTTTCCATAATGAACTTGGTTTTTGTGAATTAGTCTCCCTTGATAAGCGTGCCTTTGTTATTGTATTCCTTAATTCATCGTTTTATTTGCTACATGCCCATCCCCTTCCTACTTTTCCTTTACATGAATTTACATGCAATTTTACGATTAATCTCGTTATAATATGCAAATCATATCCGTTGGCTTCAATCTTTATGTCTTTCCCAATTCCTACCCCTTTTATCGCTTTATTATTATTTTTCCATTGTACGAACTCACTCCTTCCTTGTTTTTTTTCTTTCTTTCTTGTCTTTACAATTATTAAATACCGTAATTATTGCTTTCATCATGTAAAATACTTGACAAGATGTTATTTCACTTTTTGCATAATTACATGCTCTGCATCATATTCCACTCGTGCGCAATTAATACCATAGTAGAATTTGATGAGTGTCTGTGCTCTTCCTATATTACCCTTTTAAATTTAGAAAGACTTATTTGCGGTAAAACTAGCCGATCAGCGGTGCTGTCGACAGTTTCGTGCCTTTCACTCTCATGTTTTTCGCTTGAGGGTACCATTTTAGACTTCTATAGAAAACCCCACTATGATGTCAACTGTGCATGCATCATGTCCAAGTCTAGCATGGGTTAGTACTTGTCCGCATAATAACTCTCTAAGGAAAGCCTTGACCAAAGCCCATCAGGATTTCCATAATCCCAGCGGGCACGATCATGATATGTGCATTATTTGGAGAAATGTGCCGATATGCTAATCATTAATGTGTAAGTAGTCAAACCCGGAGGGGGAAGAGGGCTAACTTATTTGTTTTGTAGAAATAAGGCACGAAGTCCCCAGGTTCGGTATGGTCCGAAGTATCTCACCCTGTTCTACTGTTGGACATGCGCGACCTGAGGAACCTGATCGATGGGGCCAAGAAGGCCAAGCTTGGAGAAGGTCCCTTCGGGACCAAGTAGATTAAAATTGTTATTTACTTGCTTTTCTAGAGGTCGTTTTAGAAATTGATTGTAATAGGGCAAATGCCACTAGTAACTCTTTTGATTATTGTTTAGCGGTTTGATCTATTTATTACATTAACAAAATGAGGCAATTATCAGCATTAAGGTTCTCCAAATCTACGTCTCGCTAGGCCTACCTCGGGCACAACGAGGTCCCAAATTAGGACACAAATTTATGATTCCGAAATACATGTTTAAATACCGCAAATATCCTTCCAAAATTCCCTACTGACTTGTTTACCTTTTTGTTTTGTTTTTTTGTTTTGATTATTCCCACTCCCTAAGGTTGGTTCTGGCATACTGGCATTATCAGCATATCATACCAGATCCAAAGGTCCTCCACCTCCTCCTCCTCCTCCTCTAAGTGATCCTAAAAGTAAGGGAAAGGATAAGATGGATGACATGAGCGGTATCAGGAAAGATAACAATGTGGATGTGGAAAATGTTGAAACTTCAGATGGTCGGAGTACTCCTACACAGAATGATTTGGTTCTATGGCTGGAGTAGAAAATGCTGGAATTGCAAGGGGAACTTGAGTAGGTCCGCAAGTACTCCTACACAGAATGATTTGGTTCTATGGCTGGAGTAGAAAATGCTGGAATTGCAAGGGGAACTTGAGTAGGTCCGCAACTTGGAAAACCTATCCCTCACCTTAAACGTCCCGAATATTAACCAACAGAACGCCTAAAACCCAACACCTCCTCAAAACACTCCAAACCAACATCCACAAAATCTTCTCGCACCTCATCAATACGCCACGCCTCCTCAAAATCCTAACCCTCCACCAGTACCAACTCCTCCTCAACACCAACATATTCCAACTTAGTATCCATAAACTAATACCTACCATACTCCTTAAAATACACCCCAACCTACCCTCGATCCGCGGAATTCAACCAATGATCACCACTACGCCCAAATCCCCGGTATCCACCAAAGTAACCCCATATATGTAGAAACTCTACCTCACCCAACTCAACAAACCCCATACATACCAGAATCTGCCGAGAAGGACCTGATCATCACGAATATGGCAGAGGAAATTAAGAAACACACAAGCCGAGTCCAGGGTGTCGAAGGGGGTAAAGGCATTGAGGATTTGAACAATGAAGATATGTGTATTCAGCCAGATGTAGAATTTCCGGAGGGTTACAAACCTCCCAAGTTCGAGATGTTTGATGGAACAGGTGACCCAAAGGTGCATCTAAAAACATATTGTGACAAGCTCTTAGGAGTTGGGAAAGATGAGAGAATTCACATGAAGCTATTCATGAGAAGTATCACTGGAGACGCCCTATCTTGGTACATCAGTCAAAATCCCAAGCAGTGGGTTAGCTGGGTAAGCATGGCATCGGATTTCATGGAACGGTTCAGGTTTAATACGGAGAATGCACTAGACGCCTTCTACATACAAAATCTCAAGAAAAAGCCAACGGAGACTTTTCGCGAGTATGATACTCGATGGAGATCGAAAGCTGCAAAAGTAAGACCGGCATTGGAAGAAGAGCAGATGAACAAGTTCTTTGTCCGGGACCAAGTCCCACAATACTATGAAAGGTAAATGGTTATCGAGAATGAACAAGTTCTTTGTCCGGGACCAAGTCCCTCATAGTTGAGGAGGAGGAAGAAGAAGGCCTCATCATCCAAACAATGGAGAAGGGAGTTTTTCTCAGGAACTGGATCGCCACACTATCTAGGGCCCGACGAGTCCCGAGGTAGCATGGCTGCTAGTGTCATTCATTTTGAAAACAATTCCTCTTGAGCATTTTGTTTAAAAACATTTTTTTTCTTTCCTTTCAGTATTTCTCTTTGGAAAACATTATTTGAAGTCATTTAAAATTGCTCTGTTTGACATCTTAACATTTATCAACGGCTTGACGTTTTATTATTATTATCTTTCATATCTTTCTCTCTACAGCATTACTATTTCTTACACTGATGAACCAACAAATATGACATGTAATAGACAACACAACATAAGGATAGTGACTCGGAAGAGATAGAAAAAGAAGATATGATACCTGAGGAAATCGTCAGAGAAGTTGAGAATTTTGAGAACAAACATAAGTCCAAACTGGACGAGACTGAGGTAGTCAACTTGAGAGATTCTGAAACCGCCAAAGAAGCCTCCAAATTGCTTGAAGAGATATACGCCGGAACCTGCGGCCCACATATAAATGGTCTCATCCTAGCCAAGAAGATACTCCGAGCTGGATACTTTTGGATGACTATGGAAACAGACTGCATCAGGTATGTCCAGAAATGTCATCAATGCCAGATACACGCAGATATGATACGGGTACCTCCAAATGAACTTAATGAAACAAGCGCACCTTGGACTTTTGCTGCCTGGGGAATGGATGTCATCGGACCAATCTAGCCCACCGCTTCAAAAAGGCACAGGTTCATTCTAGTGGCCATCGACTATTTCACAAAATGGGCTAAAGCTGCATCTTACAAAGTTGTAACCAAGAAAGTCATCGCAGATTTTGTTAGAGATCGTATTGTTTGTAGATTCGGGGTTCCAGAATCCATCATCACTGACAATGCCGCCAATCTCAACATTGATCTGATGAAAGCTATGTGTGAAACCTTCAAAATCAAGCATAAAAATTCCACAGCATACCAACCCCAAATGAATGGAGCCGTGGAGGCCACCAATAAGAACACCAAGAAGATACTAAGGAAGATGGTAGAGAATCACAAATAGTTTCACGAGAAGTTACCATTTGCCTTATTGCGATACCGTACCACAGCTCGCACATCAACCGGGGCAAGCCTTTATCTATTGGTCTATGGTACTAAAGCTGCCATCCCCGCCGAGGTAGAAATTCCATCTTTGGGAATCATACAAGAAGCTGAACTCAGTAATGCAGAATGGATAAGAAGCTGCTATGAACAATTATCTCCCATTGACGGGAAAACAATGAATGCATTGTGTCATGGTCAGCTCTATCATAACAGAATGTCTAGAACTTTCAACAAAAGGGTCAAACCTAGACAGTTCACAACGGGGCAGCTGGTGCTGAAACGGATCTTTCCACATCAGGATGAAGCCAAAGGTAAATTCTCACCCAATTGGCAAGGACCTTATATGGTTCATAGGGAACTGACAGGAGGAGCACTCATACTCGCAGAGATGGACGGAGAAATTTGGCCAAAGCCCATCAACTCAAATGCAGTCAAAAGATACTATGTTTAAACTGTTTGCATTTCTTTATATGATGTATTTGAACTATGCTTGACCTGATTTCTGTTTAAAAGGGGATACGTAGACAGCCCTGTGGGTTCGTTGACAATACAATAAAATTTTCATTTTCCCCATAATCAGAAACTAGGGCAGAATTTTGAGGAGGACCCTCAAAATTCTATGGCAAGAAGGTCACGATGTCTCTGATAATGTCGCAGTTACTGGTTCATCTAATCAATTTTTTTTCTCACATTGTGTTTTGAATAACTATGCATACGTAATTTCGAAAACTTTAATTTTTAGCCATATGCTACCATGGTAACTCGAATAGAACTCTAGTGCGGAGCGGAGCAAAGCAAGCAGACAAAGGCACTAACGAACCTCCCCCGCAAAACTCACGATTTTTCTTTGAATGCAGGAACGATGGATAGTCGCCAGTACATGCGCACCTTAGAATCACTGTCTCCACAACCACAAAGCTACCGGTATCATCTCCAGCTAAGATATACTCCGCCATCACTTATTATTTATTCATTGCATGAGGCTAAGCCTTGCTTCCCCAACTGCATAAAGGCTAAGTGTTGCCTTCCCATTGCATGAGACTAAGCACTGCTCAAATCTTGCATGAGGCTAAGCCCGGCCTCCTTAATTGCATAAGGCTAAACATTGCCTTCCCCTTGCATGAGACTAAGCATTGTCTTAAATCTTGCATGAGGTTAAGCCCTACCTTCTCAATTGCATAAGGCTAAGCTCTGCCTTCCTATTGCATGAGACTAAGCACTGTCTCAAATCTTGCATGAGGCTAAGCCCTGCCTCCTCAATTGCATAAGGCTAAGCTCTGCCTTCCTATTGCATGAGACTAAGCATTGTCTCAAATTTTGCATGAGGCTAATCCCTGCCTCCTTAATTGCATAAGGCTAAGCATTGCCTTCCCCTGCATGAGACTAAGCATTGTCTTAAATCTTGCATGAGGCTAAGCCCGGCCTCCTTAATTGCATAAGGCTAAGCATTGCCTTCCCCTGCATGAGACTAAGCATTGTCTCAAATCCTGCATAAGTCTAAGCATTGCCTTCCCCGGCATGAGACTAAGCATTGTCTTAAATATTGTATAAGGCTAAGCATTTCCTTCCCCTGCATGAGACTAAGTTTTGTCTTAAATCCTGCATAAGGCTAAGCATTGCCTTCCCCTGCATGAGACTAAGCACTGTCTCAAATCCTGCATAAGGCTAAGCATTGCCTTCCCCTGCATGAGACTAAGTATTGTCTCAAATCATGTATAAGGCTAAGCATTGCCTTCCCCTGCATGAGACTAAGCATTGTCTCAAATCCTGCATAAGGCTAAGCATGGCCTTCCCCTGCATGACAGACATATTTTTTTCATTAGCATGACAGACATTTTTTTTTTCAAAATTAACCTATATTCAATGGAAGATCAATTTTAACTTAGTGTATTATATATATTGTGACACTAACATACGTAAGAAATAATAGATTTAACAACAAACATGTATGGTAGAAGGCAATTTGGTAGTAAAGTATTTAAGTATTCTTCTTAGTCGTAATTATTGGTATCATTTTCTGCTGAGTCAAAAACTGAAAAATATTTTATTTTATTATAAAATTTTGCAATCAACCTTTTATTTAGTTGATCAACATATTCATTTCTTCTAGCTAAGATATATTTTTAATTCCATCATGTAATTTGCACAAATTACATTTTAATCCAATGATAGAAATATTTCTCTTATATTGTTGCCATTGGGATTGATAACCAAGTGTTCAGAAAACCAAATCATCTTTTTGTTGGATGCTCTTATTCATTTCCGACACAAAGCAAGAAGACACTGAATACTGAATCTATTTTTACTTTATATTTCTTGTTAGTTGAACCTTTTTAATTTGAGGCTAGAAGTATAACGTTGGCAAGCTAGCTTTTACAGTCTCTGTTTTTGTCGATTTTGGAACTACTGGTAGTACTTGACAGAAATTACCTCCCAAACCATTAATTTTCCACAAAATTGATCATTAATAAGAACTCCGGACAATTATTTCGATCGTTTGACACTTTGCCATAAGTGTTTCATCTCATATTATCAATTTGGATTTTCTTATAAATTTGGCAAAATTGCTCTGCTTTGATATATTTGTGATGATTATATAAGTTGTTTGAAGAGGTATATCAAATCTAAAGTGGGTGACTTCACAATAAATTGTTATTGGTACACCACTTGCTATTATTGCTAATAGTTGCATGCCTCTTGATATGATATTTGCAAGTAATGTATGATATAGAAATATTATTTTGATTCTACCGGAGGCATCTACAAAGAATAATCACGTTATACCAGAGTCAAGTCTTTATAATATAGTCTTGAAAGCTTGTTCTTGATTAGGATTTAGCTTTGATTGTGCTTCCTCATACGCTTGTATAGCATTTTGATTCTTAATAATATACTAACATTTTTACTTTGTGTTCTTACGCTCTTTTTATGGAATAAATTTATGTATCCTAAGATTTCTTTTTAACTTGAATAAAATTTCTACTCATATGATGAATTTAAAAAATAATTGAATTGGATTCTCCTGCTAAATAATTAATTAAAAGATTTAGTTATTTAATTTCAACATAAAAAATAATTTATTTTATGTTGATTCAGATCTTAATATTAGTTCATCTCTTATTTTTGAATTAATCTTAGTTATAATTTTATATATTATAAATTTATTTTCAAAGAGTAAAAAAGATTGATATGACATTTCACTTTTAGATCTTTATGTTTGTAGAATCATTAGTGATATAAACTCTTACCAATCATTTTTTTCTCTTTCTCACACATTTATATTCTTAAATATTTTCTAAGTTGTTGTTTAATAATTGAGTATTTGTCAATATTACACGAAAAATTGATTAAAAAAAATATTATTTGAGTAGAAAAATAGTTCAAATATTAAAATATATTATTGTGGGGATATTTTTTCTCAATTTCAACTCTTTATGTAATCTATTTAATATTACTTTTATTTTTTTTGGTATTGGACATTATGGAGTGGTAATGTATTGCCAATACGGAGAATTATTATGAAATTAATTTTATTAAACCTTCCTACATATTTTTAATAAGAATTTAATAGATAAATTTTATTAATTTTAAAATTTTAAATATTAAAAATTAGCAAAGAAGGTATTGTAGTCCAAAATATGGGTATTGCAGTTATGTCTTTTTCCTATGAGTTCTTCCGCTTAATATTTTAGGGCTATTTTGGTATATTAATATTATATTTATACTTTTATAATAATATAGGCTCTTTTTTCTAAATGGATTTGGACAATATAATACATTCTCAAATTAAATTTGTAATATGACATTATAATACGCTTTGGAAGTAAATTAGTCATAGGAATTTTTAAGAAGTATATCCTTAAAAGTAATAGGATTACATGATTAAAGTTATTTACTTGTTCAATTCTATATGAATTAGACAGCCTGAAAGTGATTGTACTAATAGGATTCCTAAAGATAATCATGTAGATCTCTAACGTGTAGTTTATGTCTTAAAACTAATAGGATTATAAGGCTAATATCTAGAAGTTCAGTTATATCATTTTATTATGAATTATTATACTTAATATTATAAGGTTATTTTTGTAAATCGATATTGTATTCATATTTTTATAATAATATATAGATATAAATATATACTACGAATTTTACAAGTTAATATCTATTTTATCCTCTCTAGTCCTTTTCATCATCCTTTTTTTCGGGATTTTAGATCTGGACGTGCATGAAATAAGAGAGCATTATAAGTTATAACGATTAGGAATTAAACAGGTGGAGGATCAAAAGTTTGTGCATGCGAAAGAAAAGACGTCACTGAAGTATACATTGCTTAGAACTTCAATTTAATAAACAAATAAAGAACTGAATAATAGGGGGACAAGAGGTTCATTTATAATTTGAAAAATCTCACCAGAATGAAATTACCATGACTTAAATTCAAATTTTATTACATGGGAGGATGAATAAAAAGACCCAAAAAAAAAGACAGAATAGATCGACAATCCCTGAATCTGACGATTTTTATTCTATCCACACTTGAATTTTACGTTGGCCTAATTATCCCTCTCCTCTCCCTCTCCCGAACTTGACAATTTAATAGTCTTGATCCTTTAGGAAGCTGACAACCCATACTTTGGAAAACGCATTATCACGTGGTATTTTTTTATCCACGTGATAATTTTTAGAATAAAATATAATCTTTATAAGTTCACCCATTATTAGAATATTATTTTGGGACAAATAACAAAAACAAATGTAGAACAATATTATTTGGCTATCACTTTATTATTTGAAAAAAGATAGTAATATTCTAATAAAGTTATTTCGACATATTGAACCACAAAAAGAAGAAATATACCGTTAGAACAAATAATTATTACATCTAAAAAAGAAATTAAAAAAATACCCTGTTGGAGCTCCATTTTTTTTTATTTTTTTTTTGCCAATTAAACAATTTTATTACCAAAATATATAAACTATGTACAGCTCAAGAGATAAAAAAAAAATAGTCTGCTGAGTTGGACAGAAGGCCCCAGCTCAGCTCTCATCTTATATCCTACCAATTTCAAGCACCTTCATCTGTACTATTCCAGTTCAAGGATAAGGATTCAGATTTTTTAGTTTTCTCGCTACGGATGGCTTCATTTTGTAAAACCATTTTGTACAACTCAGCCTCTGGCTGCCGTTATAATTAACTACAACCCAGTCAAGTTCATTATACCAGTTCATACTTTTTCTTTCTCTAGAAAACTCACCATTTTGAACTTTATTATTTTGGCTAAAGCTTCTTTTTATTTGATTAAAGTAATAGTTATAAATATTTGGCCAAAAATAAAAGAAGAAGAAATACATAGTTGAAACAAATACCATTGTATCTAAAAGAAAAATAATTGGAATAAAATATTATATTTATATTAAGATGAGGAGAAATAGAGTCGAAAAAAATTTAATTATTGTACTTGATTATGTGGCAATTCATGTTGAAAAATATCCGTCGCGGAAGTTAATTTTTCAATTTTTTTTCATTTCACCCGCCTAAAATAAGGTGTATCCACACTCTTTTTCATACCAGCAGCCACGGGATCAAGGTTATCAAACTGCCAAGTTTAGGAAGGTAACTAAGTCAATGTAAAGTTTAAATATATACAAAATATAAGTTATCAAATTCAAGGTGATCCAATCTATCCTGCCAACAAAAAATAGTAAAAATTAAAATTACCAATAAAAAGAGACACTAAAAATTGAACTCACACTTACTAATTTACACTAGTGTTTTACCTTAAATTGAACTCACAATTACTAATTTATACTAGTGTTTTACCTTACTAATTTGTAAAATATTTTACTTGACTATGAAAAAGCAAGGATTCATGTGGCAGAATCTTATCCTGATGAGTATGAAAACTGACTGATATTGACCTACCTTTGTCCAAATGTTGTACTCCATCTTTTTAAATTGGACGTGGTAGTTTGATTTGGTACAAAATTTAAGGGGAAAAAGAATTAAAAATATAATATTTGTATAACTATAAAAGCTCTCACAAAAGATAAAGTGGGTTGAATGAGAAGTTTAAAGTTAAACTATTTCTAATATAGAGATGTGCTATTCTTTTTGTAACGGACTAATAAGGAAAGTGGGTTAATCGGATGAATTATGTGGTCCAATTGACATCTCGAGACTACAAATTCACCATTTCGAGTAGCCATAATCTGAGATCACACTTAGCCTTTTCTTCTCTTTCTTTTAGGATCATCTGGCATCTGGATTCATGTCAATGTTTAACAATTATGCCAATTTTTGAGGTACTCAAACGAATATTATCACGATTAACATATTTCTTTTATTTTGTTACCATTGTTTTTCTAATGCGATCTATAGACTGACCTAAACTCAATTATCAAGTACTGGAAAACCTTGTCCCTCTCAAAACTTAACATCTAGATTAGATATCAGAGTTATTTAAATATTGACTCACCTATCAAGCATTAAACTGTATCATTATAAAGTTGATAACGATTTTCACCGTACTAATTAATTTCTTTTGTGGAAATTGGGTCAGGAAAGAAATGATTGAATCTATTAATTAAGTGACACCATCTCCTCCTATTGTTAATCAAATCACAGTCAAACTAGACATTGAATAAATTCTTCATTCTCTACTAGTAATTATTTTCTGATGAAGTCCACCTAGTAATTAATAACAGGTCCACTTTCATACGAAATGTCATTATATGGTTCGTGCTTGCTTCCCATTTGCCACTATAAATTGATGACACGTACAATGAAAATTTTGTCTTGTTCTACATGGACATTTTGTACTAACAACGCTAGTGAAGAAGAGCTATGGATTTCCGTTTTTTAAGCTTCTTTCATTATGTTGAATCTGTTTTTTTCAATAATGAATTCTCCAAAGACTGGTTCAAACATCATTTTATCCAGGACTTTAACTAGAAATATTCTCAAAAACTATATCAATCTTTTCCAATTCAGCAGACAGGCAAAAGAAGAAAAAATGGACAAATTTATGGGGCCGAGGACCTATGTGAAATCTTGAGGGACAAAGGTGTATAGGTCAAAATCTGCCTTAAAATAATTAAGGCAAGATAGCACTAAGGAAAGGGTTAGTCAAGGTCGACCAGGAAACAGCGAGATTTGTGGTCGAGATGTCAACAATGGTCGAGGACAAGCACCGTTAATAGTATTGTAACAGCTAGTTTTCAAAATAGGATATTAAAGGGAATATTCTAGTGAATATTCTATGTACTTGTACTATTAAAGTTTGTTAGGAATCATATATATATATAGGAATAGAGACAAGGATGTAGGGTATGTAATATTCATTTGTAAGAACACACTTTGATAAAAAGATTATCTCTCTTACCAAGGGACAAACATCACCTTTTTGTCAAGATTCTTGTCCACATTATTCCAGATTTCCCACCAGATCCGAGGATAATTCGAGCATCCAAGGATTTGTCTGACATTCATCATTGTCATGGGCAAAATATTTATCTTCTCCTTTATTGGATGAATCATTTCTTTATTTACCCAGATGTCATTTATTATTGTTCATTGCTATTAAATGTTCATTTATCACTCACGTTATTTGGGATGATTGTCACACCCCATTATTATTTTTCTACCAGATTTGGTCAACATTAATTATGCTATCGTAACTCGCATCTAGAGATATTATTGTTAACTAGGTTTAACTCCTTAATACATAGATTTAATTATTTGAGTCAAGATCCACACATTTTAGTCAAACAATTTGGCGTCGTCTGTGAGGAGTTCCTAATTAAATTTTTAGTTTCTTCTAGATTTATCAATGACATGGCTCACAAATAATTTTAAAAAAAACAAGAACAAGATCTCATTTCTTTGTGTGCAAAAATCCTATCATGGCAGGTAACAAGGAAGAAAGTGAGAGGATAATCAATGACCTCCCAACTAACATCATGAACGTCATCAATGAAAGCTGCGAAACAGCAGACAAAGCCCAACGCCTCCCCTAGGCGAGATAGGTCACCGCCCCCTCATTGTAGCATCACAAAATCCCTCAGTAAGGGAGCCTCAACACCTGTGTGGGATGAGACGCCCCCAGCTGTAAAAAAAACTCCTTGAAGCATGGCTAATCGACGCGCTAACCGGCATCCTCAACAAGCCCGCCCGGATGCTGTTGTAGAAATTGCAAGTATTAATCAGTACAACAGGCGGACGAACAGTGTAATCAACTCCCTCCAACGACAAGTATTACTCACAACGTCAATGATAATGCAGGTGACAACGCTCTTGCAATCATTTTGAAAAGGATGCAGTAAATGGAGAACGAGAACAAGGTGCTCCAAGATCAAATGAAAGAGCAACAGGAAAGGGTCGATAAAATACCGGGCGCCCTTAAACTGTTACCGAAGAGAGATGTCGGTCGGTTCATCGAGCAGCCATACAGTGATGATACAACCGCACATGCCATACCAAAAAACTTCAAAATGCCGTCCTACCTAAGAATATATGATGGCACGACTGACCTGAAGATCATATGACTCATTACGTCATCGCCGTGAAAGGCAATGATCTCGCCAAAGAACAAGTATCCTCCATTTTGTTGAAGAAATTCAGTGAAACCCTCACAGGAGGAGCGTTGACATGGTATTCACAACTACCTATGCGCTCCATTGAAACTTTCGAAGAGATGGCTGACAAGTTCGTAACGGTCCATGTTGGGTCCAAGAAAGCCGAGGCAGGAGTGAATGACATATTTGTTATTAAGTAGTCTCCGAGAGAGGGACTGAGGGACTTCCTCGCCCGTTTCAACCGAGTAAGGATGACCCTGCCGAACGTGTCAGAAAGGATGGCAGTTGTAACCTTCCAGAACGGGCTGAGCAAGGACGGCTCGAGAGCGACCAGAAAGCTATTGAGTCGACCGATGAAGTATCCCCCAACCACTTGGGATGAAATACACAACGCATATTGTGCCGAGGTTCGAGCAGACGAGGACGAACTCAATGGACCAACTCAATGAATGACCTCAGTACCCACCAAATCCAGAAAATATTGAAGAAATGATACCAGAAGGGACCTCGTAGCTCCACGGCCCAACAGGGAACGATATCAACCATATGTTAGAGCGGTTGTTGCGCCCTCATACCTCCGCGAAGAAGGCCTACTCAGATCAAGGACATGGACTCACCAGAATGAAAGAGGTATGGCCTCTTTATTATCCGCTCACAACTTTTGTGTGTCACTTATAGAAATAGTCTATGCCTTGGAGAAGCTCGGACCAAAGGTGAAGTGGCCACAAAAGATGAGGTCAGACCTGAGTACCAGAAAATCGGATGCCCTTTGCGAGTTCCATCAAGAACGAGGGCACAAAACCACAGATTGCATCACCCTAAGGCAGGAGGCCGTAAACATGTTACGACAGGGACACCCCAAAGAGTTGATGAGCGATGGGGGAAGGACCAACCTTACCAGAGGACGTGAACAACATCAAGGATCACCAAAACCGTCATCACCAACCCGCACCTTCCACATGATCATCAATGGCGGCGATGATGCTTATATCAACAGCGTAAAGTTCACTACTACCCACAATCCCAAATGGTAAATCACCCGCAAACGATATGATGAACTCGAAGAATGTATCATATTCGATAAGTCAGATACGAACGGTTTGGTTTTGCCTCACTATGATGCCCTCGTTATTACTTTACAAATTTTAGATACCGATATAAGACGCATTATGGTAGACGACGGGAGAGGCGCGTGCATTATCTATCCTCTAGTACTTGCACAAATGAAACTCAAAGACAAGATAGTGTCGCCTTGCATCACACTAACTGGTTTTAACAATGCAGTCGAACGAACATCTGGCGAAATCACAATCCCTGTTCTGACCGGTGGCGTCACTCTAGAAGCCACGTTCCACATTATGGACCAAGACACAGCGTAAAATGCCATAATAGGGCGACCATGATACACACCATGAGGGCCATCCCCTCCAGCTTATACCAGGTCATAAAATTCCCGACTCCATGGGGAATATTCTGCATATGAGGGGAACAACGCACATCTCGAGAATGTTACCGCATCTCCCTAGAATGCACAACCACTCAACAAACAAAGAACAAAGAAAAAGAGGCATAGCAATCAACTGGGTCGAGGTCGATATGTGACGATAGCGAAGACATCATCAGAGACCCTGATATGGTCGAAGCAGCAGAATCGACCATAGAAGACCTCGGCCTCGCTCAATTAGACTCCAGAAATCACACAAGAAAGCTTACATCGGCTACAAACTTCAGGAACCAGGTAAAGTCTGTCAATTCTTAACTACTAACGAGAATTTGTTTGCTTTCATCCATGCAGATATGTCGAGAATCCCAAAGGAAATCGCCATGCACAAACTGAATGTCGACCCATTCCACCCCCTAGTGAGGCATGTCAGGTGTAGTTCAACTCCACGATTAATGATGTGGTACGCGAATAGGTGGAAAAACTATTGGAAAATGGCTCCATCAGGGAGTCGAAGTACACCCAGTGGGTCACCAACGTGGTGATGGTGAAAAAGAAGAATAGGAAATGGCGGATGTGCATAGATTTCACAGATTTAAACAAAGCATGCCCTAAGGATTCGTTTCCATTACCCCATATCGACCAACTCATCAACGCAACGGATGGGCGTGAATTATTGAGCTTTATGGACACCTATTCTGGCTATAATCAAATCCTCATGGAAGAAGAAGATCAGGAGAAAACCACATTTATCACCCATCAAGGGACGTACTGCTACAGGGTCATGCCCTTCAGGCTGAAAAATGAAGGGGCAACATACCAATGGTGGCGATGAGGATGTTCAAAGACCAAATCGGCAAAATGATGGAACTCCATATAGACAGCTAATCAAGTCCAAAGGGAAATAATATCACACCGACCATCTAAGAGACACCTTCGACATAGTTAGATGATACGAAATGAAACTGAACACCGAAAAGTGTGCGTTCAGTGTGGTCTCAGGATAACTTTTGGGTTTCCTAGTATCACAGCGAGGGATCAAGGTCAATCCTGATTAAATCAAATCCATCGAGGGGATACCAGAACAATTTACCACCAAAAAATAGGTTCAGAGGTTGACTGGCCGTATCGCCGCCCTTTCAAAATTCATTTCACGATCATTCAATAGGTGTCACAGATTCTTCGGTGTACTTAAGAAGGATAACGGCCTCCAATGGACTTTTGAGTGCGTCCAGGCCCTGAAGGAGTTAAAAGCATATATGTCGTCACCACCACTGCTTTCAAAGTCAGAACCAGGGAACGCCTCCTCGTTTACCTCGATGTATTTGAACTAGCTATGAGCACAGTCCTGATTTGAGAAAATAAGGAACGCAGTCTCCCATCTATTACATTAGCAAAACACTAGTCAACGCCAAGACGAGGTACCCTCACCTCGAAAAACTGGCCCTGGCCTTAGCCATAGCTTCCCGAAAACTTAGACCGTATTTCCAGTGCCACCCCATCTCGATCGTCACGACTTCCCCCCTAAGGAGCATTTTGCATAAATCCGAGCTATCAGGAAGGTTGGCCAAATGGGCCATTGAACTAAGTGAACACGATATCACATATCAGCTGCGAACAATGATAAAGTCACAAGTCCTCGCTGACTTGGTTGCCGATTTCAGCGCAAAATTAGTGCCTGAAGTTGAAAGAGAAGCCGCACATGCTTCTCCCCAAACATAGGACCTCTGGGTCCTGTACACTGACAACGCGTCTAATGCGTCAGGGTCCAAACTAGGACTCATACTCGAAGTCCCACCCGGCAAAATATTTTGCCATTCTATAAGGTGCCCGGATATGACTAACAACGAGGCCGAGTATGAGGTCATAAGTGCAGGGTTAAGGCTATTCTTAGTACGGGGTGAAACGGTTAAGACTTATTCTCAACTCGTAGTCAGCCAAGTCACAGGGACTTTCCAAATCAAGGAACAAAGGTTACAAAAATATCAGACCGAAATCTGCAAGTTGTTGCCCGATTTCGGCAAATGTCAACTCGACCAGATCCCACAAGCACAGAACGTCGAGGCGGACGGTCTCGCCAAACTAGTTGCAGCCACCAAAAATATTGCAACCGGAGACAGAAGTATGGTCCACCTTCTCAACTCGTCATTAGACCAAATCGAGGTAAGAACTATAAACCTGACTTGGGACTGGTGCAACTGTATTGTTACATACTTGCAGGACGGCATACTCCTAGATAATAACAAAAGGCCAAGAAATTGAGAATGCAGGCGGCCATGTACAACATCATCCACAAGGATCTGTATAAAAGAACGTACGGCGGCCCTCTAGCGAAATTCTTGGGCTCAAATCAGACATGGAGCGTCCTTGAAAAGGTCCACGCTCATTCCGAAAATCGGGCTTTGGTCAGATCCTCATACGGGCAGGGTATTACTGGCCCAGCATGAAGAAAAAGGCCGCGGACTTCGTGAAAAAATACGGGCAATTCCAAAGTACACCCTAATGATTCACCAAGCAGGAGAACACCTCCACTCAATCACCTCACCTTGCCCGTTCATCAAGTGTGGAATGGACATCGTCGGCCCCCTCTCAGCAGGGCGAGGTAACGTACGATTCCTTCTAGTTTTAACTGACTATTTCTCTAAGTAGGTATAGGGAGCATTCGCCCAAATACGTGAACAGGAAGTGATCACCTTTATATGGAAAAATATGGTATGCCGGTTCGGCCTCCCCAAAGAGATCAGCTGTAATAACGGACCCCAATTTACGGGAAAGAAGGTTGCTGAATTTTTAGAGAAGTGACATGTCAAAAGAATACTTTTGATGCCATACCACCCCCTGGGCAAGCAGAGTCCTCCAACAAATCGATACTGAATATCATGAAGAAAAAACTTGAAGACGCCAAGGGGTTGTGGCCGAAAATATTACCAGAAGTACTATGGGCCTACCAGACAACGCCAAAGACAAGCACATGAGAGACTTTCTAACTTGTAGTATTAGGGTTTGTTAGGGATATGTATAATATATATAGGAAAAGAGACAATGATGTAGGGTATGTAATATTCATTTGTAAGAACACACTTTGATAAAAAGATTATCTCTCTTACCAAGGGACAAACAACACCTTTTTATCAAGATTCTTGTCCACATTATTCCAAATTTCCCACCAGATCCGAGGATAATTCGGGCATCCAAAGATTTATTTGTCATTTATCACTGTCAGGGGAATAACATCTATCTTCTTCTTTAATGGGTCAATCATTTTTTTATTTACCCAAATGCCATTTATTATTGTTCATTGTTATTTAATGTTCATTTATCACTCACGTTATTTGGGACGATTGTCACACCCCATTATTATACCATATCTGGACAACATTAATGTTACGCGGCGCCTCCCTGAGATTCCTTGGAAGGGCGATGTAAGACTAAGCAACTGATGTCAGTGCAGTTGTTGTCCGCCAACTGAGATCCCCTCCGTACGCTAGACGAGATCGTCAGTGTCGTACGGAAAAACCAATGTCAAGAACAATTGAGAGAACAGAAATGAGAATTGAAAGAAATATTGATTGCATTAATGAAAGCTATTACAAAAGTAGGCAATGCGGTGTCGAGGGGGAGAGACACCAGTACAGAGAATTGCCTGCTAGAAAGTTTTTGATTGCTTGATCCCCCGTAATAATGCTTAAAAAAAATAAATCAAAGTTACAAGACTTGACCTAAATAAGCTAGAGAATCATAATGGACATACATGGAATAAAACTACTCTATATTTACAATGAAAATGACTTAGTTTTCTACAAGGTAGAAACAGGTCCATTGTCAGCAGCTTTGTCTTAGGCATCACAATCTGCGCGCGTGACGTTGTCTGCGCGTGCGGCGTTGTCTGCGCGCGCGACGATGTTGGCAGCAGCCTGCGGCTGGGCGCTGGCGAGGGATATTGGTGGAGCGACAGAGGCATATGCGCGCTTGTCACTTGGCGCGGCCAAGACCACGGGGCCGTCCGTAGCTCTAGGCGTTGGGAGGCTTGCCAGGACGCCACGTGGCGCGTCCAAGGGGTCATGGGGCATGGTTGGAAAGCCGCCCATGACATTAATCATGCTCTCATAGGTCGCATTTAGAGATATTATTGTTAACTAGGTTTAACCCCTTAATACATAGATTTAATTATTTGAGCCAAGAACCACACATTTTGGTCAAACAAAAGGGTCACCAAACCCCGGAAGTTTCGGCACAAATCTTATATATGTATACCTCAAAATGGTTAATTTAAATCATTTGACATCTAAAAGCTTTAGAAGGCACTTGCTGAACAAAATATGGGTGCCTTTGTCGCGTTAACATTTTGGGTCCGTTTATGTATGTATTCAGCCTAACTATATAGATCAAGTTGGGGAGGATCAAACTCGTGAGACAACCATCCAAGAGCCTAACGATTTCCAAAAACACGTGAAAAGAGTTTTTGGGAAGGGAAGATAGTGTACAGCCCCGTTTGACCATAAAACTTTTTTCCTTTTTTTTTAAAAGAATTTTATAGTCCATGAAATTTCGCACGTTTTTGAAAAAAATTCGAAAATGAATTTTTCAAAATCAAAATTTTCAAAAAAAAAGTTTTTCGTGAAATGTATGTTCAAATATAATCTTAAATTTCATTGTTATTCGGGGTTGTAATTGCTTCCAGTTATCAGTTAAATCTCATGGAATCCTTATTCTATATTTGGTTATTTGGTTAGGTAATTGTTGCACTCTTTCATCGTTTGGTATATGGATTTGGGATTGATGAAATGATAAAACTCTAGTTTATTGTTTTGTTTAATTTTTTCATTGATCTATTTATAATTAATAATGGATATTCAAGGGGATTATTAGTTACCCTCTTTCATGGAAAATATTATCCTTTTCGTGGACAAAAGGAATATCATTTTTCCAATGGAATAAAGGCGGGTTCCACTAATTGCTCTGCACCTAAGTATCTTTTAAAGAAAGAATTATGTATGATTTCTACCTTTACAAATTACAACTAACTTTATATTGTAGCCTTTTAAGATATATTTAAACATTACTTTCATGCCTACTTTGATGTAACTTGTAACATACATGATACATCTAATTCGTATAGATTTTTTAAATTTACTCTTTAAATAAAGATATTTTTGTCACAAAACCTCGATCTCAATTTTAATGGGGCCCAACCTTGTATATCTCAATTATGTATAAGCTCCCCATCTGAAATTCTTCTACATAATCTCATCTTATCCTATTCGTAAACTTAATGACCCTCTAATAAGTTTTAATTGTTCATGATCTTTGAATGAAATTCATAGTCACATCACCAAAGGTTGTGACGAAATGAATAAAATCCTTAACCAGAGGTTTAAGGTTCGAGTCTTAAGTATCAAAAAAGTTTCAAGTCTTAAGTATCAACAAAGTTGTTAGTAATCTGTATTCGAAAATATATTCAAAACCAGTAGCAATGGAAAAAATCATAAATGTAGAAGAATATTAAATGAATTTGATCTCATTGAATTCACAGTGTTTCCTTGAGAAACTTAATCCCCTCCTAGTACTCGAGGTTTAGGATTATTTCCTCTCAGGATAAAATATATAACCTCACTGGTGTAGCGGTACTTCAAACCTCAGTGATCAACGAACCCAAAGAACAGTAGTAAATCACACTTACTGCTTTTTTCTGTTAAAACAATGCAGAAAGTATAAGGAGACATCAAAATTTTCATAAAGAAAATCTAAGAGAGAGTTCATGTATTTATAGCCAAAAAAACATTGGGTTATACTGAAGAGTTACAACTCTTCATGTAAGGTGGCAACTCAAAATGGTTGTTTTATAAAACGGTCATTTATGCAAACCGTCAAATTCAAATTATTTCGAGAAAATTAAAATGGAAGAAAATTGAATTACCGTTACAGTAACGGTCTAATTAAGAGTAATAATATTGCGTTAATATTAACAAATAAATTTGGTCTAAAAAATTAATCAATCAATCATTTGACTGAAGCCGAAGTCGAGCCGAGCGACCGAGCGACAACGGCGCGAGACTTGTGTTTTCCTTAACTCCTTAAGAGCTAGAAAAAGAGCAATTATATATATACACATCAAAAGTCTTTTTTTCCTCTAATATAGACAATGTCCCTTTGTCAAGAAGAAAAAATCAAATTTTTATTTTTCCCTCCATTTTCCATTCACCCTCTTTTAAGTTCCAAGAGACTTAAACCCAACAAAAATCTAATAGAAAATGCTTCCTCCTTAATAGGTCTATGCACACGAATCCGAATTAGTCGAACGCGTTTCCAATTCCACTGGTGGTAAATTATTGTTTTCGCCTATTCATCCTTCTAAAAAATTTAGTTCGCTTTGTTTTTAGAGTGACAAACTTTCTGCTAAACTAAATGTAGATAATTCAATTCGTAAGGGTAAGATTAACTAGACATAAATTAAGCTAACTTTTTAATTAAAAAAGTTAGATATTCTAAACGTACACGAAATGCATTTTATAAATTGCTAATTTCCCATCTCAAAATGACAATATTAAAATGTTAAAAATCTTATTAAAATGTTGAAAACGGAGTTGAAATAAATCTTGTGTTAGAGAAATAAAGTGCATCGCAAGGAGTGAAAAATAACCTTAATAGTCAACGAAGAGGAATAAGTGGTCGTTTGGACATAAAATTATAATTTTTGAAAAAAAAAAAGAATAGTATCTGGAGTTAAGTTGAAAAATGGTATTTGAAATTTGAAGTTATATTTTGACATATATTTCACTCAAAAAAATATTGCAGTTTTATGAATAGGGAAAAAATTTCGGAAATTTTTGAAAAAGTGGTCTTGAAAAACTCATTTTTGAAAAATCTCAAAAAACTTAAAATTTATTGGACAAACACTTTTTTAAGAAAAATATTTCCGAAAAGAATAACTATGGACATACGGGGGTCCTAATATACCTACAATGAATTTTTTAAATTTCATGGGAAAAAGATAAGGTCTAAGACCATAAGTTGAGATCTTCTCTCTTTTAAGGATGTTCATGTTCCTTGCCCGATGGTATTAGTGGTTAAGCTAAGTGAAGATCTTACTTCCAAGTTTGAATATTATATTAAAATATATTTCAATATTGAAAATAATGATTTTTAACAAATTGGAGTAATTTCAAGGATACATTTCTTTTGTTAAGTCGAAGTCATGCGAGCTTGTCCCTCATCACTTGTGATATATTATCTAGGTAGAATATTTCGACAACCTCTTAAAATTGTCTTCACTTTTCACTTTGACACTTTATTTTAAGTCCGTATTATTTAAACACTCCAATCACACCTCGAATGTGTCATTTAAACACAGGATGCTGATGTGGTCTAGTGCGTGTATTACACTATTTCTTAGAGCGTGACAGAGTAATTTTTCTTTTTAAATTTTTTATCTCTTTCTCTTTCCTCCTATCCTTTTGCACACCATAGTCTAGGTCATCACATTCCTCTCTCTCCTTCAAACAATCCATCACCATCCACCTTACTTTTTAGTTTTCAATGCGGGAAAAACAGAGATTGCCCGAAAGAATACAAACATTTATATTCTTCTTCGTTTCTTTCCCCTTTTTCTCAACTCGGATTTTTTCTTCTCCAATTAGCCACTTTTTCACCACGCTCAGATCCCCTTTCCCCACTCCTTTGTCTAACTTTGGCAAAAACTAAAGTCCCTAATTCGATCTGTAAGCAATTCGTGCTTATGCTTTAAAAAAAAAAAAGCAGTTCGTGCTTCCCACACTGTGATGACACTAAAGGTCATCCAGTATATTCTAGCAAATTCCGTGTTCCGAGGTTGTAAAAAACCTCCTTCTATCTCACCTCGATTTGTGTGCGCAGCCCAGGCATATAGCCGGGAAGCCATTATGTGAAAAACTGATAAAAATGATAATTTTGTATTTGAAATTTGAATAAAGTTGGCTTCGGTCAACATTTTTGGTAAACGGACCCGGACCCGTGATTTGTCCCGGAGGGTCCGAGGAAAATATGGGACTTGGGCATATTCCCGGAATCGAATTCCGAGGTCCCAAGTCCGAGAAATGATTTTTTAAAGGAAATTATTTTCTGAAAATAAAAGAGGTTTTTGAAAATGAAATTATATGTGAAACCTGGGGTATCATGCCTGTATTATGGTTCCGGAGCCCTGTACAGGTTCGACATAATATTTGTGCCATATCTATGACGTTTGGTAAGAAACGAACTTCATTAGACGTGATTCGGACCGTAAATGCAAAATTTGATGTTTAAAGAAGTTTTGAGGAATTTCATTGATTTTTGGTTTAATTCATCGTTTTAGTGTTGTTTTATATGGTTTGAAACCTCGAGCGAGTCTGTGTTAGGTTATATGACTTGTTTGTGTGATTAGACGGGATCCCGGGGGCCTCGGGTGTGTTTCAGATGGGCTACGGGTCTTTTTCTTCCATTTTTGAACTGTTGTTTCTGGTGTCTGCTGCCCTCTTTCGCGATCGCGTAGCCCAAGCCGCGATCGCTAGTGTTCTGTTTGCCCTGCCCATTTTTCCTTCATCGCGATCGCAGTGATTCTTTCGCGATCGCGATGTGTCCTTGCTGGTCGCCCAAACTTTGTTCTTCGCGTTCGCATTCTTCAGTACGCGATCGCATAGCTTCCTGTTCTCCTCCTCCGCGTTCGCGAACTCCTTGTCGCGTTCGCGATGAACAACCTGGGCAGCTTTCCTCTTTCTTCTTCGCGATCGCAAACCATGTTCCGCGATCGCGATTCATTTAACGTCTGGGCAGAAATATAAGTTTTCCAAAATCGGGGTTTCACCATTTTTAACATATTTTGACTTCTAGAGCTCGGGTTTTGGCGATTCTTTGAGGGTTTTTCACACAAATCTAATGGATAAGTGTTCTTCCACTATAATTAATTATATTTCATGAATTAGTTCTTGTTTTTATCATTTAATTTGTGTTTTGGGTTGAGGGAATTGTGGGTTTTAAAAGAAAACTTCTAAAATATAAAATCATGATTTGAAAGACCAAATGTTATCGGAATTGGAAAAATTTAGTATAGGTGAAGAAGTATCGGAATGGGTAATCAAATTTTGTAAAATTTGTCGGGTTCCGAGGTGCTGGCTCGGGGGTTGACTTTTGGGTCGATTTTTATGATTTTGCAAAGATTGAGACTTTATTATTCGGAATCGTTCCTTATACGTTTTATGTGTATTTTGAAGTTGTTTTAGTTGATTGTAAGCCGTCTGGAGGTCTTTCTGCCCGAGAAATCTATTTTCGAGTACTGGGTTGTCGTCTTTGAGGTAAGTATCATGCCTAACCTTGTGTGGGGGAACTACCCCTTAGGATTGAGTCTTCCTTGTTGATTGTAGTCCGAGTATGCGAGGTGACGAGTGTGTACTTGTACTTATCATGTTATGTTTGGGTGAGGAAGAGTGTAAAGCACGAGGGGACATTCCGTGTCATGTTATGTTATGTTAGCACGAGGGGACATTCCGTGCCATGTTATGTTATGTTAGCACGAGGGGACATTCCGTTCCATGTTATGTTATGTTAGCACGAGGGGACATTCCGTGCCATGTTATGTTATGTTAGGACGAGGGGACATTCCGTTCCATGTTATGTTATGTTAGGACGAGGGGACATTCTGTGCCATGTTATGTTATGTTAGCACGAGGGGACATTCCGTGCCATGTTATGTTATGTTAGCACGAGGGGACATTCCGTGCCATGTTATGTTATGTTAGCACGAGGGGACATTCCGTGCCACGTTATGTTATGTTAGCACGAAGGGACATTCTGTGCGTATTTATGCATTATTATTTTCGTCGTTCTTGTTTGCCATCTACTGCATTTATTGGCAAGATTTGATACTACTCCTGTACTGCATGGAAATTTCTGAGTGACGGACTGAGTCCCGGTAGATAAATCTTGAGGAAATTTTTATCAAGGGATTTTATTGAAAAGTATTGTTGAAAAAGCAATGGTTTTGAAATGATTATATTTGAAGGACTTTTACATTGAAGGTATATTTGAAAAGCACTAGTTTTGCCTAAAATGATATTTGGAAGTCATTTATTGGGAAAGCCTCTTTGGAAAGCTTCGTAGTTTGAAAGAAACTATGTTTTACGTAATTCTCTTTATCAATTATACTTATATCTACTTTTGGAGAAAGTATGTTTTCAAAGTAAACTCTTCCATACTAAAATGATTTCTATTTGCAAAAGTTTTTCATGTGAACTGTTGTTTAAAGATTTCTACCAGTTATGGATTTTAATGGCTAAGGCCCGTTGTGAACAAACCGACGTGGAGTTGAGTTATCGGTGTCCTCTATTGTATTGTGTTTCCTTTCGATTCGGCTGTTTTGTTGTCCATCTTTCTGTATATTCTTGTGTTGTTTCGTGATTGATTTCTGTAAATTCCTTCCGCTTTATATTGTCATTGTGGTGGATTATCTTGAGAAGTCTTAGATAGATGTAACGTTCGGTCATTTCTATATTCATGTTATTTATTTTGTAGACCAGTGGTGTCTCGACTAGTCCTCGTCACTACTCCACCGAGGTTAGTCTTGATACTTACTGGGCGCCGCTATGGTGTGCTCATACTACACTTTTGCATATTTTTGTGTGCAGATCGAGGTATATATTGTAGTAGTTGTGTGGATGATTGCCGAGGAGACTCAAGGTAACCTGTTGTTGCGTTCGTAGGCGTCGGAGTCACCTTCTTTGTATTTATTATTCATACACTATTGTAGCTACTTCCAAACAGTTGTACTTAGAAGTTGTAGAAGATTTGTCGGGCTTATGACTTGTACTACCGATTTTGGAAAATTTTGTACATTCTGTTGAGATTCTATATCAAGACTTTTAGTTTTCTTTTATTTATTGTTGTTATTGAGTAACTGCTAGGCTTACCTAGTCCCTAAGACTAGGTGCCATCACGATACCCAACGGAGGGAAATTGGATCGTGACAAGTTGGTATCAGAGCTCTAGGTTCATAGGTGCTACGAGTCATAAGCGAGTTTAGTAGAGTCTTGCGGATCGGTACAGAGACATCTGTAGTTATCTTCGAGAGGCTACGGAACTATTAGGACAATTTCACTTCCTTCATTCCTATTGTGCGAGTTTACTAATCTTGAAGTTTGAAATTATCGTTCCATTCTCTCACCGATGGTGAGGACACGAACGACGGTCCCTGATGATGTTACCCCGAAGCAAATGTCGCAAAGGTCATAGACGGAGGCCAACGAGGAGCACGTGCCGCAGTTAAGATGCCTACCAGAGCAGCCGTTGAGGAGTCGCCAGTAGTTCTAGTTGGGGGGCGGGTACTGGGGGCGCCTGTTGCTACCCCAGACTTCAGGAGACCTGGGCGCAGTTTTGAGTATAAGTGGTACGTTGACTCAGGCAGGGTTGATTCTAGTGCACCAGATGCTTCACAAATCAGGGGAGGAGTTCAGACTCCCACCGTCAACACTCTAGAGTGGCGAGATCATACAGGTTCCAGTTGTTATGACAGCACGACATCTGGTTTCAGTTCTGCCATGGTCAGGGTAGCTACCTTGGAATTGAGGGGTACTGGAAGTACCACCCTTCTATCTTTCAGTGGATTGGCGGCAGATAATGCCCAAGGTTTCCTGGAGAAGTGTCACTATATTCTTCGTACTTCAGGTATTGTGGAGACGAGCGGGATTGCTTTTGTCACGTCTCAGGTCCAGGGTAGTGGGTTGATCAGTACAGACAGCATATGAGATGGGTTCAACTGGCCGAGTTAGCTTCACTTGCATGGATTCAGCTTTCCGAGATGCTTTGAGGGAGGTTGCACCTCAGTTCCTTCAGGATGTACGACGCGCGGAGTTTGAGTAGTTGCGTCAGGGCACTGTGTCACTATGGGGTCATGCCGTTAGATTTAGTGAGTGGGCCAGACATGCACTTTCTCTTGGTTGCTTCAGTTGGGAGATGAGTCCGTAGAGTTATTTGGGAGATTCAGGCCTGATATTCGGTTTAGCGGGACTCGAGAGTTAGAGTAGGATGCCTCATTTCAGCAGGTAGTAGGGATCGCTCGCCGGTTAAAGCGCATGTGGGATTGGGAGCGAGAGGGCAGACGAAATCAGGGAGAGAGTTCAGGGAGGCAATGAGGCCTCGTAGATCGGAGGAATCTACTGGTCCGTATTATGGAGGCAAGGCAGGACACGGTAGAAGTTTTGTGGGTCAACCAGTTCAGTTTGCATTACTAGCTTCGCATGGGATTTCAGGTACTCATGGGTCTCAAAGGATTCGTATTGTATGTTTTTCCACAGCCATGTCGGCAGCGAGATTGTTTTCAGTGTGGAGATGTTAGCTACAGGGTGAGATATTGTTCCAGGATTCAGGTAGGTGTGTGGTAGCAGGGTATTCAGGTGAGTAGGGGGCACCTAAGAGGGGGAGGCCCGACCCGTTAATGTGTTGCATATGGTAGGCCGGAGGCCGATTTGCCAGATATTATCACATGTATGTTTTGATGTGTTACAGAGGGGCACCAGTTGTATTTCATTATGGTTCTGCTGGTCGGGACGAGTTCCCTTACTTGATGTTTTATTTATGAGTGAGTTCCACGTTTTGCACTCTATTTTGTGTTTGCTCTTGTTGGGAGATTCTATAAGTAGTAGCCTGTGTCTATATTGTTTATTTCATTCTTGATAGTGGTGAGACTGGAAGTGAGTCCTTGTTGTTGTTCGTGGTAAGCTTTATATGATTTTCCTGAATATTTTGTTTACGAGTTATGATTTGATATTCCATCGAGATGTGAGATCAACTAGCGTTATGAGTTTATCAGCTGAGATGAATTAGTGGAGGAATTTCAATTGGTATGATATATTTTTGGTGTGTGATTCAGAGTTGAGGGCGAGGTCCTCGTGATATTTGGGATTCGATATGTTTAGACCGGGTTGAGTACCGCGGTGGAAATTTTTATCAGGATGGAATTCTTGTGGTTTATTCATATGCTTTGCTTCTTCCTTGTTATATTGCTTTTGGCAGGTCAGTATCGATAGAGAGTTGTGCCTATGGTCTTGTTTGATGGTTCCTTTATATGTTTCTATTTTCATATTCAGTAATTTCGTTATGTGTTTCTTTAGTTTAGTTTGTGGGATGTGTGCCCGGTGGTGTCAGTTGTAGATGGTGACTCAGGTGTTTAGTAATGAAGTCTTCGTGCTCATTGCATCATTATCAGTTTTATGGGGTTTGGAAACAGAGTTCTTTCAGATGTGGGGCTAATTTCCAATGTCGAGTTGATTTCGGGCAGCTATTGTGATCAAAAGTGTTATATGATCCTATGTGTGATGTACTATGTTGTATGGTCGTGCCTTGTGGGTGTAGTCATGAGTTGATGTAGCTGATTGAGGCTAATGCCGGATATGGATTTAGAATCGGGTATTTTGTAAATGAGTAGAGGGTGAGAAGTAGAGGTATGAGGCTTATCAGTGGTGATGTGAAGGCTATATTGCAGTTGTGATTGTTTCATCAGGCTTTCGTGGGTTGGGGTGACGTGGGATCACCTGCGGGTATGTGTTAGAAGTGTACAATCAGTGATTGGGTGAGTTCAAGGTGAATCCTGGCACGTCTGAGGACGAACGTTTGTTTAAGAAGGGGAGGATGTGATGACCCTAAAGGTCATCTCGTATATTCTAGAAAATTCTATGCTCTGAGGTTGTGAAAAAATTCCTTCTATCTCACCTCAATTTGCGTGCGCTGCCCAAGCGTGTAGCCGGGAAGCCATTATGTGAAAAACTAATAAAAATGATAATTTTGTATTAGAAATTTGAATAAAGTTGACTTCGGTCAACGTTTTTGGTAAACGGACCCGTGATTTGATGGTCCCGGAGGGTCCGTAGGAAAATATGGGACTTTGGGCGTATGCCCGGAATCGAATTCCGAGGTCCCAAGTCAGAGAAATGAATTGTTAAAAGAAATTATTTCTCAAAATAAAAGAGGTTTTTGAAAATAAAATTATATGTGAAACCTGGGATATCGGGCCCGTATTACGGTTCTGGAGCCCTGTACAGGTTCGACATAATATTTGTGCCATATCTATGAAGTTTGGTAAGAAACGAACTTCATTAGATGTGATTCGGACCGTAAATGCAAAATTTGATGTTTAAAGAAGTTTTGAGGAATTTCATTAATTTTGATTTAATTCATCGTTTTAGTGTTGTTTTATGTGGTTTGAAACCTCGAGCGAGTCCGTGTTAGGTTATATGCCTTGTTTGTGTGATTAGACGGGGTCTCGGAGGCCTCGAGTGTGTTTTGGATGGGCTATGGGTCCTTTTCTTCCATTTTTGAACTGTTGTTTCTGGTGTCTGTTGCCCTCTTTCGCGATCGCGTAGCCCAAGCCGCGATCGCGTAATGTTCTGTTTGCCCCGCCCATTTTTCCTTCATCGTGATCGCAGTGATTCTTTCGCGATCGCGATGTGTCCCTGCTGGTCGCCCAAACTTTGTTCTTCGCGTTCGCTTTCTTCAGTACGTGATCGCATAGCTTCTTGTTCTCCTCCTCCGCGTTCGCGAACTCCTTGTCGCGTTTGTGATGAACAACCTCGGCAGCTTTCCTCTTTCTTCTTCGCGATCGCAAACCATGTTCCACGATCGCGATTCATTTAACGTCTGGGCAGAATATAATTTTTCCAAAATCGGGGTTTCACCATTTTTAACATATTTTGACTTCTAGAGCTCGGGTTTTGGCGATTCTTTGAGGGTTTTCCTCACAAATCTAATGGTTAAGTGTTCTTCCACTATAATTAATTATATTTCATGAATTAGTTCTTGTTTTTATCATTTAATTTGTGTTTTGGGTTGAGGGAACTGTGGATTTTGAAAGAGAACTTCTAAAATATAAAATCATGATTTAGAAGACCAAATGTTATCGGAATTAGAAAAATTTAGTATGGGTGAACTCGTATCGGAATGGGTAATCGGAATTTGTATAATTTATCGGGTTCCAAGTTGCGGGCCCGGGGGTCGACTTTTAGGTCGATTTTTATGATTTTGTAAAGATTGAGACTTTATTATTCGGAATCATTCCTTATATGTTTTATGTGTATTTTGAAGTTGTTTTAGTTGATTGTAAGTCGTCCGGAGGTCTTTCTGCCCGAGAAGTCTATTTTCGAGTACCGGGTTATCGTCTTTGAGGTAAGTATCTTGCCTAACCTTGTGTGGGGGAACTACCCCTTAGGATCAAGTCTTCCTTGTTGATTGTAGTCCGAGTATGTGAGGTGACGAGTGTGTACTTGTACTTATTTGCAATTAGATTTCCCTTTTAGGATTCGTAGATTCTTATATTACATGTGTATGATTTGTAATTGTTACACTTGAATCCTTGGTTGCTAATTTCATTCCTTCCTGTTTAAATTAGAATTACTTGTTTTTGGATTCTTCGTTGGATATTTGACTTTACTTGACTTAACTAAATATTCTACTTCTCTTATCATCATGCTATATTTTCTTTCTAGCTTGCCTAATTGACTATAATTAGTGTCATCTAGCCTTATAGTTGACTAGCCGTAGTTGGAACATTTATTCGTTGGAGTCAAGCATGCACGTGAGTCTTACATTGTGATTTATATGACTATTCCCTTAAGTGCTACTTTGGTCTAATTGTTAGACATTTATGTTATTGGTATTTTCTTGATGTTTCCCATTATTGAGACTTTTATTTGAAGCCAAGTGTTATTCCGTGAAGTAAACTGTTTAGGTGAGATTGGTTATAGTTGTTTCCCTTGCCGGGATGTTATGTTTATTGTTACTGTCTATGCTGCAGATGATATGGTTTGTATTATTGACTCCCTTGTTAGGATGTGATGGTTCCTATTACTGTTTATGCTGTGAATGATATCTTTTGTACTGTTGACTTCCTTGCCAGGATGTTGTGGTTTCTATTACTGATTAAGGTGTTAATGATATTGTTTGTATTTTTGACTCCTTTGCCGGGATGTGGTGATTTATGGGTCATATTGTTGGTTTTTCCTTGCCAAACTGTTGTTCTTGATATTGTTTGGGTGAGGAAGAGTGTAAAGCACGAGGGGACATTCCGTGCCATGTTATGTTATGTTAGCACGAGGAGACATTCCGTGCCATGT
The DNA here is from genome assembly GCA_005239505.1 of Nicotiana paniculata. NCBI lineage: Eukaryota > Viridiplantae > Streptophyta > Magnoliopsida > Solanales > Solanaceae > Nicotiana > Nicotiana paniculata. The sequence goes on along the minus strand of ML348498.1, from coordinate 6,971 downwards.
TATGTTATGTTAGCACGGGGGGACATTCCGTGCCATGTTATGTTATGTTAGCACGGGGGGACATTCCGTGCCATGTTATGTTATGTTAGCACGAGGGGACATTCCGTGCCATGTTATGTTATGTTAGCACGAGGGGACATTCCGTGCCACGTTATGTTAGCACGAAGGGACATTCCGTGCCGTATTTATGCATTATTATTTCCGTCGTTCTTGTTTGCCATTTACTGCATTTATTGGCAAGATTTGATATTCCTTCTGTACTACATGGAAATTTCTGAGTGACGGACTGAGTCCCGGCGGATAAACTTGAGTAGATTTTTATCAAGGGATTTTATTGAAAAGTATTGTTGAAAAAGCAAGGTTTTGAAATGATTATATTTGAATGACTTTTACATTGAAGGTATATTTGAAAAGCACTAGTTTTGCCTAAAATGATATTTGGAAGTCATTTATTGGGAAAGCCTCTTTGGAAAGCTTCCTAGTTTGAAAGAAACTATGTNAAAGTATGTTTTCAAAGTAAACTCTTCCATACTAAAATGATTTCTATTTGCAAAAGTTTTTCATGTGAACTGTTGTTTAAAGATTTCTACCAGTTATGGATTTTAATGGCTAAGGCCCGTTGTGAACAAACCGACGTGGAGTTGAGTTATCGGTGTCCTCTATTGTATTGTGTTTCCTTTCGATTCAGCTGTTTTGTTGTCCATCTTTCTGTATATTCTTGTGTTGTTTCGTGATTGATTTCTGTAAATTCCTTCCGCTTTATATTGTCATTGTGGTGGATTATCCTGAGAAGTCTTAGATAGATGTAACGTTCGGTCATTTCTATATTCATGTTATTTATTTTGTAGACCAGTGGTGTATTGACTAGTCCTCGTCACTACTCCACCGAGGTTAGTCTTGATACTTACTGGGCACCGATGTGGTGTGCTCATACTACACTTCTGCACATTTTTGTGTGCATATCCAGGTATATATTGTAGTAGCTGTGTGGATGATTGCTGAGGAGACTCAAGGTAACCTGCTGCTGCGTTCGTAGGCGTCGGAGTCACCTTCTTTGTATTTATTATGCATACACTGTTGTATCTACTTCAAACAGTTGTACTTAGAAGTTGTAGAAGATTCATATAGCTTATGACTTGTACTACCGGTTTTGAGAAAGTTTGTACATTCTGTTGAGATTCTATATCAAGATTGTTAGTTTTCCTTTATTTATTGTTGTTATTCGGTAACTGCTAGGCTTACCTAGTCCCTAAGACTAGGTGCCATCACGATACCCAACGGAGGGAAATTGGGTCGTGACACACACAATTCCGACTCTTATCCCTTCAGATACGAGGTTAATGTCGGCAGAAACAATGGTTGAAAAAATCAAACGAAAACAGAGACGGAGACTCTGAAAATCTAGCCACTGAGCGAGAAAATTCAACGCAAACTACGACACGAAAGTTTTTGTTTATAAAAAGGCGAAACAATAAGGGACAGAAGCTAGGGTTGTTTGACTGATGTTAGCGTGATGCTCGTGGATCTGTCAAGAATTGTTCCTATCGGCTGATTTATATCTAAAACTACTATAGGTGGTGGTTAAAACCTTAAAGAGGTGTAAGCTGGAAGACTCAAGCCATGGTTATGGGCGTACTTTGCTTTTTCGTTTGGCAGAAGAAGATGGAAAGGAAGGGGTGTTGGGGTGTTGGGAAGATGACAGAGGGGAGGGGTGTGTTGGGATTCTTGTTTTTCCTTTATTCTTTTTTTTTTGTCAAAAGTCTTTTTTTAATTTTTAATAAACTCATGTGTCTTCATCTTATTGGTTACTCTGGCATGTGAATTTCACGCATCTATTACATTTGGCTGCCTATAAATTTTGGGTCTAAATGACACTTCGAAGTATGGTTAGAGTGTTCAAATGAAACGAATTTAAAATGGAGTGTCAAAGTGAAAAGTGATGACAACTTTAAGGGTTGTCGATGTATTCTGCCTATTATCTAACAATAACATATTGCATGACTGCTTCCGATCTGACTAAGCTATCTATCGCACATGACTTCTATTCTTTTGTAGCCAATTCAATATTTTCCTCCTCAATCTTATTTATAGAAATATGATTTGATCAAAGCATAAGCAAATTCAGTGGTGACTCGGATTTGACTCCCCTCAATTCGAGATCCGAAAAGGATATGGCCATAATATTCTTTTTCATTTGCCTAAAGATTTAAATAGTATCAAAATGCATAAGCCAATTCACTTCATAGCTTCGTTAAACAATTGACCACCTTTTTAGGGGTGGTTTAGTTGAAACAGTAAGGATAATAATGTCGTATAAACGTGAGATTATTTAATTGAATTTTTTTATTTGGGCATGCAATATGGGATAACAATCCGGAAATAGATAATCATATAACAAACATATCCTTTTTCCAAAATTCTTATCATGATTGAATTTGAATTATCCGTATTGATCTAATGCAAAATTAAATATATTTTATATTATACCTTATATATTTTACTTTTAATCACTGAATCAACCATATTACAAGAGAAAAATAAATTCATTATCTAATTTTATTATCATTATTATTTAATTGTTTCACTGTTATTATAATTATTATTTATCCCTCATAATATAATTTCCGTTTTATTAATCCAATAAAATTTGTCCCCAAATCAAATTATCCTTAATGTACACCGTAAGATGTTCAATATGTTACGCAGATTTAGAATGAAGCATCTAAGGCGTTCACACCTAATCTGATCGCCAAATACAATTACCTTGAAATGTGAACCACAAAATATAAGCAAATCCGAGAAGAAAAGAGAAAATTTGTGTCTCAAAATTTAAACAACACATTAAAAAAAGAGGAAAAGACGAAAAGTGTGGGGGAAGATTCCCCAACATTTTCTCCACAATTTTGGAATTTTGGTCCTCCATATAAGCGACGTGGAAAAAGGAAAACTAATATATGAAGCAAAATGAAAAAATATGTTTATTTAAAAAATTTAAACAGTTTTGAATTTCATTTCAACAAATGTATGTTTTGATTTAGGGAATTAAAACTTTTATTCCAAAAAATTATTTTCAAAAAATCGTCTATAAAAGTCACACCAACTTTTTCTTGTCTTTTGGGGTAAAACGTTTCTCTGCAGTGTGGACCCAGGAAGACCAGAAGCATCTCCAGATATGCCACAAGCCAACCACGCGCCTCTGTCCGTCAATCAATCATAGCCGTCCACCTGTCAATTCATCTAACGGTCCTCACGGTCTCCTACTCCACTCAGCATTTTGTATATCAATAGGATTCATTTCCCCCTTCCTATCATCAGTCCTCACCACACACTGAATTTTCTTCTCTCTCTCATTTCCCCTGTTTTTTTCTTCTACATACCCTAATTTTGAACCATGCTTCTCAAGGCGGCACCAGCTTTTGCTTTGTTGAACACCCAAGGGGAAAATCTGAGCCCTTTGTTCTCATCTTCGAAGAGTTTTTCCTCAAAAAATGGAAACCGGTTCGTTGTTTCTGCTTCAAAGGCGACGAACCACAAGCCTTTGACCGGTGTTGTCTTTGAACCCTTTGAAGAGTTGAAGAAGGAGTTGATGCTTGTACCCGCTGTTACTGATACCTCTCTTTGCCGCCAGAAGTACGAAGATGATTGCGAAGCTGCTGTTAATGAACAGATCAAGTGACTTCCTAACCTTTAATCTTTTAGTTTTTGTTTGTGTTTCAAATGGAAATTTCATGTCCAAAAGTAAAGCAATGGTTAAATCTGTGGATTATTCATGAGTTATTCTGTGATTGCAGTGTCGAATACAATAATTCATATGTTTATCATGCGATGTTTGCCTATTTCGATCGAGACAACGTTGCTCTCAAGGGTCTCGCCAAGTAATTTTTCCTGAAAACCCTATTGAATTTTTGATGGATTTTTAGTCTTTTCTTTTTAAATCTGAGTTATTGCTTTGTTTACTTTAGGTTTTTCAAGGAATCCAGTCTAGAGGAAAGACAGCACGCTGAGAAATTGATGGAATTCCAGGTGTTCGACGATTTGCTGCTATCATTATTCTGTTTCCAACTCATCTTTTTCCTGTTGCCTTGTTTTTATAGTAGACGACTTCTAAAATTTGTGTTCCTTGTTTCTAGAACAAGCGCGGTGGGAGGGTGAAGCTGCTATCTATCTGTGCGCCACCTACTGAGTTTGATCACTGTGAGAAGGGGGATGCATTGTATGGTAAGTTTTCCTCCATTTCTCCTAGATGTAAATTCTAATTCCGGAGTTAATAGACATATATGGTTGTCTCTGTCAATATTTACTTGAACAACTGGGACATGGATTACTTGTGTCAATGGCCCACCGATCTTTTCTGTTTGTAAGCAGTACTGTCTTAGAAAAGTAAATGGAGTTGGGTTCATATTTATCTTGATACTGTAGCTCTTTACTCCAGAGCCCTATTAAGTATTAACTGCTACTGCCCTTCCTCGTGAATCTGGAAGCTCTTAGATAGGAGTACTTCAATTGTTACATTTCCTAAAAGGACATTGAATATCTACTTGTCAATTACTTTTTTGTTTAATTTGCTTTGTAGCAATGGAGCTCGCTCTTTGTCTGGAGAAGTTGACGAATCAAAGGCTTCTAAACTTGCACGCTGTGAGTTTCTTTCACATTCTTGTTCAGTTGTGTTGACATGCTTTTGGATCAATTTTCTTGTAGGGATGATCACTCTGTTTGTTTTTGTGATGTAAAAAAAAATATATGTGTATATATATATATATATATATATGTATATATATATATGTATATTAAGTAGGGCAATTTGACATGCTTGCTTTTTGAATGTGACCATTTTTATGTTTTAATGGATGTACTTAAAACTCTAAAAAACAGGTAGCCTCACGAAGCAACGATGTGCATTTGGCTGATTTTCTTGAAAGCGAGTTCTTGGTTGAACAGGTGATGGTTTTACTACTTTGTAGAAATACTACTACAATATGCATTTAAAGATACTGAGGTTAAATCTTAAATCCATTTGTAGCTCACAAATTTTAAGACACTATTTTTCTAATTATAGGTGGACGCAATCAAGAAGATCTCAGAATATGTTGCTCAGCTGAGAAGAGTTGGCCAAGGACATGGTAAAATTGCACTACTTTTAAAGATTATAGTTCTTGTTCATTGTGAAACACCTTCATATCCTATCTATACAATGCTCTCCCCAATTGTTCTCTTAACATCTACCTCTTTGGTTGCGATTTAGGTGTCTGGCAGTTCGATCAGATGCTGCTGAATGAGGGAGCTGCTGCTTGAAGGAGAAGATAGAATTTCATAGTGCAGCCTTATTTGTGGAGGACGTTGTCTTTAGTATATTTTGATATTAGAAAAGGGCTCTGAGTTTCTAGGCCTCTTAGTAGTAGAAAGTATGAGTGGTAAGAAAGTCCATATAAGACTTGAGTAATAGATCTAGCCAGCTGTGCTATAGTTTACTAGTGTTCAATTACTTTTGGAGTTTAATTAGTTATATCTAGGGTATCATGCTTGCTCTTGTAGCTTGAACATGAAGTGCACCCAGAAAGCACTCTATCAAATTTAAGTGAGTCCCCCTTTGGTTCAACTGATATCTTGGTATATTTGCAATTTATTGCATCAAATGAATTTGGACCTGCAGTAGAGGTTGACATTGCAAATGAGTATTTTGTTTCTGAATTTCTTGCTATAAAGTTGTTCTAGGTTTATCATAATTTGATCACAAGATAAACTAGGCAATCGATCTTAATCCGAGTAGGGGTTAAAAAATGGGAGGAGGACATTGGCATTCATGATATTGTCTCTTTAAACCAAAATTACAGGAGCCGAACTGTTTTCTTCTTGTTCTCCCCATTCTCTTATACTTATCAGAACTAAACATCTGTTTTCCACTACTGAAATGTAATCTAAAGGATTTTGACAAACAAATGTACGCGGGATCGTCAAGTAAAAAAGAAATGGTAATAGAGCATAGACGGAGGTGCATTTCTTCCAAATTCAAACAGCAAAGTTTACATTTCCCTTCTTTAATTAATTCTACCTTTTTTTCTTCTTCTAATTATTAGACCTGAAAGGCAAATATGAAAAGCCACCCATGCAAGCAAGTTTAAACTCTTCGAGACAGGATTAAATTTCAAAAGAGAAATAAATGAAAGGAAACAGTTAATAACTGGAATAAAAGAGAAATAAATGACAGTAGGGTTTGGGGCTCCTTAAACGTTGGTACAAGATGGACAAACTTATTGTGCGTATTTGACATCATTATTGAGGATTTTATGATCAAATTTACGGAGATCAAGTGTGCATGATAAGAGTATAATCCTGAAAGATGGTGGATGACAAAATTTAAAACGCTTTCAATTAATGCAATATTCTAATAGGTATGAAATACAAAAGGCAAACTATAATGATGGTTTACGATTAGATGTAAAATTGATCCCAATAGCTTAGTGATTAAGACGTCACCATTAAAATTGTCATTACTTTCTATTCGAATGACCAATGCCCAATTAGCCCTTCATGCTCCCTTATGAATTAACGTTATTAGAAAAATGAAAAATACAATAAATCAACACTGATATTTTTCTTGGGATTTTTACATTTCTATACACTATTTGAAACTTTATTACCCTCCCTATTCAAGTTTCAATTTAATTATATAAACATATACAATTTACCAAGTTTATACATTGTAGGAATTAAAGGAGCATATACTTATATTAAGAATTGAATAAGGAATCAATGATTTCTCATCCTTATTCTCTCTCTCCTCCGCGCTCTCTCTCTCTCTGTCTCTCCCTGTCTCTCAATCTCTCATTCTGTGTTCTTTCCCCAACTTTTCTTCTTCTGATGTCCTCTATTTTCTATCCTTTCATGTTGTATATATTTTAAATAGAATTCGTCAATATATATATATATATATATATATATATATATATATATATATATATATATATATATAT
>MDKI01068878.1:0-26059 GCA_005239505.1 Nicotiana paniculata | reverse complement strand
AACCAATCAAAACTATATTAATATCACAATAAGTTTATCCCCCAACGGGTTCCACCAAAACCCTAGGTTAAGAAAATTAGCTACTCATATCAATAACTTGCATAATTGAACTATAAAATAATAAGTAAAAGCTATGAAAATCAATGTTTGCTTCACTGAGTAGTAATCCACACGTTTTTCTTCACTTCAATGGCTTTCTCCTCTCAAGTTGTGTTCTTGGGTCTATTTATATGTTTGGGATAAACCCTAAACGTGTAGGAGACTTCTATTCCAATCGAAAAACACTTAAACTCTTCAAAAACTCGAATTTAATCGGAACAGGGCCCTGGCATTTGGGCCCTGGCGTCTGGATAACGCCAGGCTAAGGCAGGCGTTTGGGCTCTGTCGCCTGGCTAACGCCAGGCAGGGTCAGGCGTTTGGGCTCAAATGCCCGGCTATAACCCGGTGCACTCCTCTTCACCTCTTGAGCATATTTTCGATGTATTTGCATCCATTTAGCTCGGCTTCCATCTCCAATTCACCTACACATGAAATAGACTCCATTATGCACATAAAAAGTGTATTTTTATCATTAACGCATATAAAATGTAGGGCATATAACATATTAAACCATGAATTCTAGCCTCGCATCAATGATGATGAGGGATTTAAAAGGGGAAGTGTAATTAGTACATAACGGTAGCCTTTTTGGGTCAATTAGAAGTCTAATCAGTCTGCAACTTTTAGTTTGGAATGACGGTTACGCTTTCCCTAGGATCTAGGTGTTTTAATACTGTAGAGATTCTTCAGTTGAGACGGAACTGGTTCAAATCTTTTTAGGATAGACTTTGAAAGATTTTGGACTTGGGTAGACTTCTTCTCATGATTTAAATATTAGTATTTCAAAAATGTGCAGAGTATAGAACACATACCTCGCCTTTCAGATGAACCAGCACTAATGAACCATGTTCATCACTTAGGAATCCTCTTGATCATGTCTCAATTTTCAACAATAGAGAAAATTTCATTAGCAACCAGTGAGTCATATCAAAACATGGCACAGGAGTATACTATTTACAGTATGAGACTGAGTAACCATTAATCTGATTGTTTACACAAGTTTCAGATTTTCTAGCCAAAAAAAAACATTTTTTTTCTTTTTTTTTCATGTACACTCTGAACTGGTTCAATTAGGTGATCTTAATCATCCCTAACTCTAACTTGTTCCTTTCAAAATGCTCTCTACTCAGTGCTTCTGTAAATATGCCAGCAATCTTTTTATCAGTGGTACAAAACTCTATGGTGATCAATCCCTTCTCATAATTGTCCCTTAAAAAATAATGTCTAACATCTATGTGCTTTGTTCTTTTATGATGAACGTGGTTCTTTGTCATACTGATAACACTAGTATTATCACAAAAGATAGGGATACATCCAACATCGATTCCAAAATCCATCAATTGCTGCTTAATCCACAATAGTTGAGCACAACATAAGGCTGAATCCACATACTCAACTTCAGTAGTAGATATGGCCACATAATTCTGCTTTTTAGTTTCCCAAGACACAAGGCATGAACCAAGAAAGTGTGCCATACCTGAGCTGTTCTTTCTGTCCACTAGAAAACCTGCATAGTCAGCATATCCCACAAGATTAAAGTTACTACCTTTTGGATACCAAAGACAGAGATTAATGGTGCCTTTTAGGTATCTCAAGATTCTCTTTACAACAGTTAAGTGGGATTCCTTTGGATTAGACTGAAATCTTGCACAAAGTCCTACACTGAAAATAATGTCAGGTCTACTAGCAGTGAGATACAACAATGAACCAATCATTCCCCTATAATCAACAGATGAACTAGGTTCATCTATATCCAATTTTGTGGTTGTTGCAATAGGAGTGTCAATTTCTTTGGAATCTTCTATTTTAAACCTTTTAAGCAACTCTTTTACATACTTTTGCTGATGGATCATCGTTCCATTTGAATTTTGTTTAATTTGTAATCCTAAAAAGAAGTTAAGCTCACTCATCATGCTCATTTCAAATTCACCCCCATTAGTTTAGCAAATTTTTTACTTAGCTTATCAGTAGTTGCTCCAAAAATTATGTCATCCACATATATCTGAACTACCAAGAGGTCTTTACCTTTTTCTTTCAAGAATAAAGTACTACCAATTTTACCTCTCTTGTAGCTTTGCTCAAGCAAGAACTTTGATAACCTTTCATACCATGCTCTAGGAGCTTGCTTGATCCCGTACAGAGCTTTGTCAAGTTTGAAAACATGATCAAGATTCTCCTTGTTCTCAAACCCCAGAGGTTGCTTGACAAACACTTCTTCCTTTAGATATCCATTTAGGAAGGCACTCTTGACGTCCATCTGGTGAAGCGTGAATTCCATGTAAGCAGCAAAGGCTATGAGGAGTCTTATAGCTTCCAGCCTTGCCACTGGAGCAAAGGTTTCATCATAGTCTATTCCTTCTTCCTAACTATATCCATGTACCACCAATCTTGCCTTGTTCCTAGTAACTATTCCATCTTCATCAATTTTGTTTCTGAAGACCCACTTAGTTCCAATTACTGATCTATCCAAGGGTCTTGGTACTAGATGCCACACTTGACTCCTTTCAAATTGGTTGAGTTCATCTTGCATTGAATTTACCCAGTCTGTATCCTGTAAATCCTCAACAACATTTTAGGTTCAATAAGAGATAAGAAAGCATTAAAAGCACAAAGATTCTTTAAAGAAGATCTGGTTTTAATTCCAGAGGTTGGATCAGTGATGATGTTCTCAATCAGATGAGAACATTGATATCTGTAAGGTTTAAAAACCAACTGGTTACTCCTTGATGTTCCTTCAATTCTTTGGTGTTGTGGAACAGGTTCAGGCACAGGTTCCAACGAAGTTTGGGAATTATTTTGTTCTATTCCCTCTATCATGTTGCCCGGGATAGATGAACATGTTCCTTCCTCCAGTGTTGCTTCAGTCTGGGCTGTGATCTCATGTGAGTTTCTACCTAGACCAATTGCTTCATCATCTTGTTCCTTTCTCTCAGAAAGAATGTTAGTTTCATCAAAAACCACATGTACACTTTCTTCAACACACATAGTTCGTTTGTTATAAACTTTATAAGCTTTACTATGTGAAGAATATCCCAAGAATACTCCCTCATCACTTCTGGGATCAAACTTACCTAGGGAGTCTTTACCATTGTTGTGCATAAAGCACTTGCAGCCGAATGCCCTAAGGTGCGATACATTTGGCTTTCTCCCTTTAAGTAACTCATAGGGAGTCTTCTCTATAAGAGGTCTTTTCATGCACCTATTTATGATATAGCATGCAGTATTTACAGCTTCTGTCCAGAAGTTATGGGGTAGTTTACTAGAAAGAAGCATAGTCCTAACCATATCTTCAAGTGCCCTATTCTTTCTTTCAACCACTCCATTTTGTTGTGGAGTTCTAGGAGCAGAAAAATTATGATCTATGCCATGCTCATCACAAAATTCAGCAAATTTAGCATTTTCAAATTCAGTGCCATGATTAGACCTAATTGGTGCAAGTTGATTTCCTAATTGTTTTTGAGTTTTTCTAACAAAAGAAGTGAACATGTCAAATGCTTCATCTTTAGATGTTAGAAACAAAGTCAAGGTAAATCTAGTATAATCATCAACAACACCATCACATATCTCTTACCACCTTTGTTTAATGTTCTCATTGGACTACAAAGATCCATATGAACCAGTTCCATCGTTCTGGTGGTACTTACCACTTTCTTGCTTTTAAAAGATGATCTTACCTGCTTCCCCCTTGCACAAGCCTCACAAACTTTGTCTTCCTTGAACTTAAGGTTAGGAAATCCTATCACTAAGTTCTTGGAGACTAATTTGTTGAGTTGACTTAGACATGCATGTCCAAGTCTCTTATGACAAAGGAGGGGATCACTGTCCAACACACTTAAGCAGGTTAGTTCATTTTTGGAAAGTGTGGACAGATCTATAATGTATATATTGTTCACTCTTTTTCCCTACAAAACAATCTTGTCAGTGGTAAGATTTATCACAAAACATCTTGTAGAGGTGAATGCTACCAGGTTACCTCTATCACACAGTTGTGACACACTGATTAGGCTTTATTTCAGGCCATCTATCAAGTAGACATTCTCAATGGAATGAGTGTCATTCTTACCTACCTTACCAACCCAATGATTTCACATTTCTTTCCATTTTCAAAGGAGACATTTCCTCCTTTGAGGTCCTTAAGTGAAAGGAACTGGTCCTTGTTGCCAGTCATGTGCTTTGAGCAGCCACTATCCATGTACCATATTTGGCTTCTCCCCTTCACTTGAACCTACAAAATGAAATCAGGGGTTAGTCTTAGGAACCCAAACTAGTTTGGGTCCCTTTTTATAAGCAAAAGGATGAATTAAATTCTTTTTAGCCCAACTTGGTAATCAATTATTCCCTTGAACAAAACTTTTGTTCTTTTGACTGGCCTTTTATTTTGCATTATATTCACTTTTATAGTGACCAGTCTTACCATAGTGGGTACAAATTTTATTCTAAGGAAGAGTGAGGTACTTGCTTTTAGGATCCCACTTAGGCACCAAAGCCAAGTCCTCTTTTATTGCTACTATGATGTTCCTGTAGCCATGTCAAAGCATCAGAGGATCTGTTCCATTTACAAGTTCTGTCTAGTTCATGCTTGACCTTGCCTAGTTCCTCCGTCAACACTCTTACCTGTTCATCCTTCCTATACAACTCATCTTTTAGTTTACCTACATTTTCTTCTAAGGTGAGTTGAGAGTTGTCATCTGTCTTCTTACTGGTTCCTAGTTTCAGTTTTAGATTTTCAGATTTTAACTCTAGGATATTTGCTTCAAAGGTATGAACCTGGTTCTTCAGAGCAGTATTTTCACTCACAGTCTCACTAACTCTGAGTTCCAGGTTCTTACACTTTTCTTTTAAGATTACACAATCCTTAGATAGCTGTTCCTTTTCCTTGTTTATTACCTCAGATTCATCAATAAAATCTAGCAGTAATTCAGAGAGTTTTTCTTTAGATAAAAACTTAATATTTTCTTTGAGATGAATTACACTTACCTCAGATTCCTCATGAGATTCCTCATCTGATTTGCCAATTGCCACAAGTGCTTGTTCATCTCCATCTTCATAATCTGATTCCTCATCTGAACTTTCTCCCCAAGAAGCAACCATAGACTTTGTTTATCCTTTATTTTTCTTGGGATGAACCTGTTCCTTCTTCTGGTTCCTTCGTTCAGATCTTTCCTTCTTCCATTCAATTTCCCATTGAGGGCAGTTTTTGATGTGATGATCAGTCTTCCTACACTTGTAACAGCCCTCATTTGTCTTTTTTTCAAGTACCCTTCTCTTGTTGTAATTTCCACCTCTTGAGACTTGAGGAACCTTTTACTCTCATTAGGTATTTCTTGAAATCCTTGGTGACCATAGCCATTTCATCTTCCTCCAGATCAGCTCCTTCAGTGATTCTAAGTGTCAGACTTCTTTCCTTCTTGGGCGCATCCATATTCATGGTCTGCCTTTCTAAGTTCATAGGCAGTGAGGTTTCCAATCAGCTCATCCAGTTTAAGAGTTGCAATGTTCTTAGATTCCTGAATAACACTGATCTTGCTTTCCCAAGAAACTGGCAGAACCCTTGTCAGAATCTTTTCAACTTTGTCTTATTCAAGAAGAGTCCTTCGAAGAGACTTTAGTTCATTAGTCAGTGTGATGAACCTTCTATACATATCTTGAATGGTCTCTCTTTCCTTCATAGATAAATTCTCATACTGAGAATATAGTAGATTCCCTCTGGACCTCTTCACTTGAGCCGTTCCTTCACAAGCCACTTGCAAAGTGTCCCAAATTTCTTTAGTAGTGGTACAACTTTGAATTCCGCTATACTCGTCTGGACCAAGTCCACACACGAGCCACTTCTTGGCCTTAGCATTCTTCTCCCACTTTCTCAAATCCTCAGCAGTGCAGTCAGCTCTTGTCTTTGGCATATCTACTCCTTCATCATTTTTTTTCATGGTGGCCAAAGGACCATCCATAACAATTTCCTATAGCTCGTAGTCTTCTCTGATTATATGGTCTCTCATCCTGTTCTTCCACCAGGAGTAGTACTGGTCATTGAAGAGTGGAGGCCTAGCAGTTGATTGTCCTTCCCAGTTCCCAGGTGGTTCACTCATCTTGATCTTCTTCTAAGGTGTTAGCCTCTTCAAGGATAACCTGCTCTAATACCAATTGATGTTTTATACGTCAATACCACACAAAAGGGGATGATTTTTGTGGTGTCCGATTTTTGCGTGCACTTGTTATAGAAGGACCAGGTTCTTCTTATGTGTTCCAACTCCTACCATTTATGGAATAATAAATACAGAAATTAAAGAGCACAGAGATTTTTACGTGGAAAACACCTGGCTCAAAAGGTGAAAAAACCACGACCTACTTCCCAGTAGGATTTTCACAAAACTCTTTACTAAATCAGTGAGCCAAAACAACATTTACAAGAACTCTTTTGTAAACCTAGTATTATCTCTAATCCCTTGTAGCAAACTAGCTTCTAGCTATTTGCGACACACTCCACGTTAGCTATAACTTGAACACAGAGTACCTATTACAGACACTTCTAGATAAAACTGAAAAGGTACAAGTTAAAATCACATACTACAAATAAACTAGTCTAAAAGACAACAGTTGGAGCTGATTCTTCTAGCTGGTTCAAGTAGCTTCAGATTTGTACACTCAAATTTCACACGAACTGCTTGCAAAATTGCCTCGCTAATTTTGCTCTCAATTATTGCTTAGCTTCTGCTTTTGTGCGTACCTGTACAATAAGAACAATCTGTAATATATAGGATTAGTAGATAAGGAATTAACTAGAGTTCTAATGCTACTCTTCCTTGGTGGAAGAGTTCTAGTTAATCTCAACTCCTCAAATCCTTCATTATCTTAGATTTTGTTCTTACTAAATAAGGAGTCCTTCTCCTTATTATTTTTTCAATCTTTTCGATAAGGAGATATCTCTATTTTACCATATTTCCTTTATCTCCTGCATATGCACCTCACGTGCCTTTGACTCTACTTGTGTCTATGTCTGCTAGTGATGGACCTGGTTCATTTATGAGTTCCTTTGTCAATCTTCAAAACTATTCAATTTCTTGGGCTAACAGATAGGTCGCCTCCTCTTCCTGCCTGATAGATTCCATGTGCCTCCAAAATTTATGCTCTTGGTGATCTGTTGCAGCCATCCACATTAAATCATGCATATCCTTGTTGGGATGTGCCTTTTGGAAATTGGCCTTCAGGTGCCTCACACAGTAACGATGGTAGGCATACAGTTCTTGCCATGCATGCAAATTCTCTACAGAACTTAAAATACCACCATGCTGATCATATATTAGACAAATACCTGAACGTTGTTTGACAACGTGCTCTTTCAAGTGGTTCAAAAACAGTGTCCACGTATCTTGGCTTTCATTGGCACAAATAGCAAAATCTAAAGGAAATATTTGTCCATTAGCATTTACTGCAACGGCGATCAACAACTTAATATCATACTTTCGATAGACATGAGTGTCGTCTATGGATATTACCGGCCGACAATGCAGAAGACCATCAATTGCTGGTTCAAATGCCCAGAGCACGTATTTGAATATATATTATGGTATTCCCGGACTCCGCTTAAGTTTCCATTCAACAACAGTACCGGGGTTAAAGTGTTGCAATGCGGCCGTGTACCTGTGTAGGGCTACAAATGACTTATCCCAGTTACCATAAACAATTTCAAACGAACGTTTGCGCCCGAGAAATGCCTTTCTTTTGGTAATGGTACAACCATATTCCCGGTGGACGTATGTAATGCACTCTTTGATCTCGTAGCTTATGGACGCTTCAATGTGTTGAATTAGGACAAGAGAAATCAAGTCAACATCTAAGTTGTGGTGATTCCCATTGAATGTGTCCATTTCACAAGTGTGGGTGCCAATGTATTTACCCACTTTCCACATACCTATTTTTTTCTTGCTCGCACGCAACATCCAATGACAGCCTGTAAATCATCTACGACAAACAACCTTGTATACATCTGTACTTGACTCCCATACCATCATCTCATGACACTCTTTTACGCTGTACATTTTTGCCGCCCTACTTAGGCGCGCTTTATCAGGAAAAAGCATGCCATTTGCCAGCACCGTTGGTCTAGACTCATCCCACATTGCTGTCTGAATTTCGTCAAAATCCCTTGAAGGGGCATCCACATCCAGCATACTTGGCAAATGATCAAGGTAGGGACTCTCCCTTGAATAAAACAACACTTGGGACTCGTACACTCTTGGTCTAAGGGGGGTGGAGCATGCTCCCTCGTTAAATCAGGTCCATCATTCTCTTCCTCCTCATCACCACCCTCATCAGGGAAGGGTGTGTCATCTCCAGACTCATCGACATTGTTGTCATAATCACTTTTCTCTTCCTGACTCTGTGCATCTGCAGATCCCGATTAAATATGTCGTCTTCGGGAAATTGAGTCAGGACAGGTGGTTCAACTTGCTCGTTTTCACTGCACAAGCAACAAAATAATAAGCTACTCAAATTGATAAATACTTTACATATAGCTATATCACTACACTTACAAGTCGTAATGTGTTGACATTCCATGATGGACATTATCCTGTTGGTGATGACTCCCGGATGGACCTCCATGATCCAACACACCAGAACTACGCTCCAACTAGGCGCTCATAACTTGTAAAATTCATATCTGTCAGGTACCCCATGTGGAATATTTGACTGTTAATACAAATTCAATACAACAAAAATAAACATCGTAACACAAAGGAAAATTGAAGTTTACTACTCGTCTTGTGGATTATGTAAAGTTGGAGAGAAATTATTTCCTCGCTCCTCATTCACCCGTCGAGATAAGTTTAAATCAGGCCAAACTCTTTCAGCCGGAACCTGTTAGGCAAAAACTGCTCAAGAATAACCACCCGATGACTGAGGGTTATCCCTGCTTTGCGCAACCTCATTATTGCGAATGTCTTCAACCTTCACATACATTTTCAACATTTTTATCAAAAGAAATTCCCAGTATTCATCCGGAGTCCTAAAAAAATCACTCAAAGTTTCATCATCCTCGATGTTAAACTCAGTGTAACAAGCAACCCCTTGCGGAGTGACATAGTACGGATATCTTCCGGTTACTTTAAGGTTCACCAAACGTTTGCTCACACTCATTTTTTTACACAACAAGGATACCTGTCTATCGTACTTCATTGTAAGTGGCAACTTAACATGACACTGTGGAGATAAACTATAGCTCACTGAGTTATTCGCCGCCACAACCTCACCCCCAATATAATGAAAAAAGCCTTACTTTTCGCTCTTCAAATATTGTGAGAAAATGCTTGAGAATTTAACAAGAAGAAAAATTTAACAGGAGTTGAGAATATTTCTGAATGAATTTTTGTAAAATTATTAACGCCTTTAAATAAGGCAATGCCCAATCTCGGGGGTTGAATTTTTTGAGGTATAGCTGAATTATTGTTGTTATGTCAGTTAAGCGCAGAAGAGTAATTGGTGGGCCCACAAAATATGTATAACGCTTTTTATAAAGGCGCTATACCTGCAGGTCTAACATAGCGCCTTTATGAAAGGCGTTATACATATAACGCCCTTTTAAAAGGCACTATACTTTAACGTCCAAAACGGACGTTAAGGTATAATGTTCTTTAAAAGGGCGCTATATATAGGTTGGTCACTAAGTTTTTTTTCCCACTTATTTCGATCTTTTGAGTTAAAAAGACCACATTTAGGTCGCGGACTCCATAAAGTATTCATTGAAATTGTCTAGACAGATATGTTTACCCCACAAAATCCAGAAGAGATTTTTACAAATATTAGAACAAGATTACAATTTCATCATCTCATTTCTTCTTTTTATTTCTCTTTTCCGTCAACACCTATGCTCACGCCCAACCCCCTTCAGCAAGCTCGAGTAGCTCCTCCCTCTCCTTGTATTGTATCTGAAAATGGAATGTCACTTTTGCTTCTTGTAAGTTTTTCTTCTTTTTTTCCTTTTTGGGGGGAAAGATTCTTCTAAATAGAATATGCGCTCTGAACCTTGCATTGGTTAGTTGAAGCAACATAAAGGATACTCTTTTTTCTACTTTTGGATTTAGAACAACATTGTAAGATTTTTTTCAAGAGATACTCAATTAATGGGAAACACCAGCAGAAAGAAGATAATATTCAATGATCCATTTTGTAAAAGGTGGAATTTCATGAATTAAAAGCTGGAATTTAAAGATCATATCTTTGATTTCACAGTGGCGTAGTCACTTTTTTCTTTGGGTTGATAAATTACTGACATTTCAAAACTGACAGTGGCGTAGTCACCTATGTAACATTGACTCTTCCTCTATCCTTGTTCAAGTGGTACCAAATGCTTACCATATATGTAATGTAGGTATTTTAGGTCTTGATTGTACTAATTTGAATTCTAATTGTGGAAATTATTTGCATCTGTTCAGGAAACAAGTGAAGATAGTTTAGGTGAAACTTTGAAACTTCAATGCGATACCACATTTTAAAAGTATACCGCTTTTGGGATCCATAGTAGCATATGTTTTCTAGTAAAAATAATGACATTCAATATCCTTAATGATCATGTATAAATATGTCTTTCAATGTGTTAATTAATAAGTATTGAAGACATGGTTATGTAAATAAATGTGTACCATCTCTAACAGCTTAAGCTTTTAGATGAGATGGTCACACATTTCAACAATAAGATGAAGCCTTTGGCAAGTTCATTTAAATGTCAACCATACTATTTGGTGAACATTGTAGCTCGACCAGATATGACTGTTTCATGTATGCCAAATCTATATATGATTTGGTTCTTAATAAATTTGACCATATTAGCTTGCTTGACTGATTCTGTTGACTAGGCTTACCCTCTTGATGAAGTAGTCCATTGTCATGAAGATACTCTCGTGTTTTTTCTTTTTGAAGGAGAGATTTCCTCAGTGAAACCCATTCTCTTCCCTTGAACGGTGAAGATCGATATAATTATTCAGTTGGTACCCTCTTTTCTCACTCACGGTTATTGCTAAGAAGTATCATTGACAGATTAAAAGAATGAGAGGTTCTTGTAAATGCGTGAGGTATTAAGAAGCATTAAAGGAATGTGAAAAGAACTTGTAAATAAAGTGAGTATTGTAAATTGAACATGAAGAATTGAATTATTTGATAACAAGAGAAACTTGATATGTTGGATGCAAATGATGATGACCACTACTATATAGTATATACAGTCAATTAGCCTATTTATAAATGCTAAAACTAGCTGCTAGGCTGCTTTTTCCATTTGGGCACCTTCTTCTAGATTTCCTTCTTCTAGGATTCCTCCATCATTTTTGCATATTTGGTTCATTGCATAAAATCTTAAGAAGGATAGGCGTCTTGATTGGCTGACTCCTCCATTCTAGGGGTTGTATCATCTGACCAACGGATCCTCATCCGTCCACGACTTGTGAGAAGTTAGTTGCTGGCTGGTTCTTCTAACTGTAAGAGCTTCCTTGAACTTGGTCAGATGTGGTAACCCTCATATGCCATGCTAAATTGGGTTATAGCTTTCTCTTGAATTTAGTTTTTTGGACAGCCCATTTCTGGGTGTAATCTTGGCCCAACCAAGCCCGTTTTAGGCCTGATCTATCGTTGTGGACAATTATTGTCCCCCAGTGGAGTAGCTTCAAGGATTTGGTTTTTGACTCGGCTGTGTTAATCCTTCAGTTCATCTGTGTCAAATTTTGGCATTAACAATAGGAAAAGAAGAACAAGTCCCCAGTCATAGAAGCTAGAATCCCAAATTCTTTTTAATCAAGAACCTATCAAAAAAGGCAAAAAGATAAAGCAGAACTGCAAGAAACAGATGAAAAATCTCCCTTAATACAGTAAATAATATATATACATATATATATATATATATATATATATATATATATATATAAAAGATTAGGTGTGAACCAAAATCTGGAGAACCAAAATCTCTTACATTAATATCTTTTGCAGGCTAATGGTATGAACCAAAATCTGGAGAACAATAGCTGGTGATTAGGTGGAGTCTTCAACAGTCAGTGAGCTGTGTATATCCTACTCCGTAGGCGAAGAATGTCTGAAGATATGGGCTGCTTTGCAGCAGATCTTAAACCTGTGACGAAACCACCGACCGTGCAAAAAGAGAGGAGTGAAGAAGAAGAGGCTATTGTAAGTTTGTTAATACTACCTCTGATATGTGATACTGTAGCTTTCCTTTTAGTGTCCAAAAAAACACATTGTAGCTTTTTTTTTTTGGGTCCTATTTTGACTGTGGGTATTCAAGTAGGATACCAAAGGGAGGTCCTCTCAGATTTGTATTTAAATGAGTCTTCCTGCTGCTTTATAGCATTAGTTCTGGGCAGTGACATATTGAAATAAAAAGCAAATAAGTCTTCCTTCAAAACCATGTCAGAGATGTAGCTAATGGTTCTTTTTGAATATGAACCTCCTCTTGGCATCTGAAAAAAATGTTCCTAATTATCTCAGGCTAATGGTGGGAAAGGAGATAATCAACAAAAAGATGGAGCTGAAATTACTGGTGATGTAATGGCTTCAACAGTCACTGAACAATGTTTATCCTCCCCTGAAGGTGGTGAAGATTTGTCGGCATATACACTTAAAACTCAGTCGAAACCACCAATGGTGGACAAAGAGAGAAGTGAAGAGCAAGAGACTGTTGTAAGTCATTAATCCTACTTCTCAGTGTCTACACATTTTTACTTTCTCTGCTACTTTGCCAAACTGATTGTCATTGAAATAGCAGCATTTTAAGTACAGATGTTAAAAAGAGATCTAGTTTTGAATTTGTGTTTAATTACATCCTTTTGTTTCTTTTTACGATAGTTCAGAGCAGATATAGATGCAAATAATAAATTGTTCCTTAAACTAATTATGAAACATAATTACTGGTTATGTGGTTACTTTACTAATATGAATCTGCTCATGGTACTTTCAAGTTTCAAAAGTTCTTTGTCAATGGCTCTCTCGAGGCTAAGAAACTCTGACCAAAGAATCAGTATTTAAGAAAAAGAACGAAGAAGAAGACGCTTTAGAAAATTTGCCAAACTGATTGTGGCGTTCATGCTTATTTTATATGGATCCTTCATTTGCCTTGATGTGCCCATACTGAACCAGTGTAACATGGGTGTGGGTTTGTGCGAATTATTTATAATATTCTAAAATGTGTACCTGTTGGCCGTAACTGAGTCGATAGAACATATATTCTTGTTGCTGCTGTTATTTAAATTAGTTACAGAAATGAAAGACATTCTATTTCATATTTCTATTTATTTGCACCTTAGGGTACTTCTGATAATAGTTCTGGATTGAAACAGAAGAAAACATTGTTTAGGTGCCAATTTCCTAACCCCTTAGTTAATCTATTATTTTATCTTTGGTATCCACTTGCAACATAATGATGAGATCAAATTTAATAGCTTCACTGTTTTTTTCGTTTTCTTTCCCATTTCAGTTTGCAACATTTGTTTCGTTTGTGCATTGAAGTGAAGAATGTGTTAGCATAAAACACCTAATAATATCTGATTTTATCATAGCCTTTGACAATTGAATTTGGAGGTTTATTAAGGAGACTGCCTTGCAGGTGCATGCTGCAACAGATGCGAAACAAGTGATGGTTTTGGAGACTGAATTATTTGGCACAAAGGAAAGTTTGGTGATGCAGGCACTTCTTGTGAGTATACTTTAAATTCAGACATCATGTTTAAGTCCTTGCTTTCAACAACTGTGATAGCTTAAAATTACCAACTTTTTTTAGCGGGCACCTAGATATTTTGACTTTAAAGGAAGCAGATGGGAAACATGCCAGAGGTGTGGTGAAGAAAATCATGGAGCAGCAGGTTGTAGCCCTGTTGAAAAGAAGAAACGGCCATGCTTTCGCTGTGGGCATTATGGGCATAATGGAAAATATTGCAAGAAGGTCCGGTAACATTTGTTTCACCAGTTTCATTCTCTGACAAACATTAATATATGTTATGTCGACACTTGGAGCATACCTTTTCCCTGGGCTGTCTTTTAGTTATTTCTCATGTTCCCCGCCCGTGTTAGATGAACGTGAGTTTGCACCTGTATTAAACTGTTATGGTCAACTTGGTGCAGTTCTGATGTGTATTGAAGGATCCAAATGATATGCACATTTCTATGTTCTACCCATTATGTCAAGGAACTGAAGAGCTGGTTGACAGGGCTTGGTTCTCTTTGCACCCTTGAAGAAGTAACTTAGAAAAACTTGTTATAGGTGTCTAATCAACAACAACAACAACCCAGTAGAATCCCACTAGTGGGGTCTGGGGAGGGTAGAATGTATGCAGACCTTACCCCACCCAGAAGGGATAGAGAGGCTGTTTCCAGGAGTATAGGCGTCTAACCATAGTGGCAAAATACGAAATGATATGTTAAATATGTCCAATTATATCTAAGTTCTCTCTCTTACACACACAAAAACTTTGTTCTATTGAGTTTTCTTTAGGTTATTTCTTCTCTCTGTCTTTTACTTTGTGGTTTCTCTAACGATTTTTAATGATATTTTCATCTGTTGCCTAAGTTTAACATCCATTTGATCTCCTTCTCTCACCTTTCTAGTTTCTTGTGAGATGTTTTAAATTTGTGTTATCTTTTTGCTCATGTTCTTAATACATCTTGGAAGTTGGTGTTCTTTTGAGAATTAGCTAGTTAAGCACGTAATTACCATTGGGGGTTGATATGATAAAGAGATCTTGGGCCTAACTCAACGCTAAAAGCTAGTTCATAAGGTGAGGATTGCCTAAGATCATGTTAGGAGCCCATGAAATCCACATCCAATTGAAGTGGGCTCAACACTCCCCTCACGCCTAGGCTTGCAACTGGAGTGTGGACAACATAATAGGGGCCCAACATTGGTAGCAATAAATTGGGATGGGCGTGACTCTAATACCATGATAAATGGACTTTGAGCCTAACTAAACCCCAAAAGCTAACTCATGAGGTGAGGATTGCCCAAGCCATTTAAGGAGACCAATTGCTCCAACCTCATCCGATGTGGGACTTACCAACACTCCCTCGCACGCCCAGGCTTGGCATCTGGGGCGTGGATAATATAGATGGAGGCCCAACATCGACAAACAATGAATTGGGGTGAATCTGGCTCTGATACCATGATAAATAGACCTTGGGCCTAACTCAACCCTAAAAGCTAGCTCATGAGGTGATAGATTGCCCGAGACCATATAAGAGCCCAGGAAATTCACATTCCACCGATGCGGGACTCAACACATCCGTTGCTCAAATCTTTTCCGTTTAGTTTATGGCGGTATTTGTGGTAAACATTTTATTTCCTTGTCCAACAAAATAAATAGTTGGGGGGTATTTGTGGTGTTTTCTGCATGTACAGTCTCATGCTAAATTTGGAGGTAATGGGAAATGTTTTTTTTTTGTTGCTTAAATGCTTCCTGTTGTTCAGCAGAAAATATTTTGATTACAAATTTTTTGGTACTGTGGTAGTTTGACATAAACTAACAAACATTGAAATATCACAAAGTTACCCTGTATGACTACTTCATAGAGCGTAGCATGAAGTATCCTGAGATTGTGCAGGTTCATTTATGATTAGTATTCCTCTAATGTATTCAATCTTCTCTAAGTTTACCAAGGTTAATACAGATGAAAAGAAAACAAAGAACAAGAAATAGAAGAAGATAAAGAAAAAAGATAGTGCCGACTAAGTTTGATTAGGACGCCAATTGGTCAATTCTTCCTATGATTCTACTATAGTAGAACTTGGATATAAAACAACATGAATATAGCCCTCTGATCGGGAATAGAGTAAGAAGATACACTCAATTGCACCAGTATAGCTTATGTGTATTATGGCAAAGATTAAGAAAGCACATGTAACCAAATATGACTATAAAGGAAGTCTGTGATGATATAAAGGATAGCTCATTACACAATTCGTAATGTAGCTTCTTCTTGTACTTATTTTGAAGCACTCTCTTGTTGCCGAAGTTAATGTACTTATCTTTAACAATACGAAAAGGATAGTTGGGATGGAAGATAGAGTAAGGATGTTAACCACTTGGTTTAGAGAGAGAAGCCTATTAATCGGATCACAGACGCTTGGTGCCATATAACCCGGAAAAGCTTTAATACCTTTGACGCATATGACATATATTGATTCATTTACTTTGACAGATTAGATACCTTGATATGAACATAGGTTCATATAGATTTGATCAATTAGATATCTTTATATGAATCCACATTGTTTGAGCCATCTCAACTAACGTCTAGTCGTGGTCTCAGTGATTCCATGAAAGGGCAAGATGATCAATGAAGAAAATCTTATCATTTGTTGAAAAATTAATGAAACTCCTTCTTGGACTAGAAGTATTATACCTTTGATTCAGTTCCAATTTCATGCTCATTTATAGGCATTTCATATCATGGATATCAACAATGAAGAAGTATTACATAAATAATAGTTGAGATGATAACAATAATAAATGAAAAATGAATAAATGATTTTCGTCAAGGGAGACTGCTCATAACATATTATCACTAAGAAAAATATTTTACTTGTAATTGAAACCAATCCAAGTTCGTTCAACTTAGAAAAATGTGATTCCACTGATGACTTCTTAGTAGTCTTACTATTTCAGGACCCATAGATTCTGTATGGATTAAGAATTTATTTTTCTTTGACCAAGCCACCAAGGTTGTTTTCTAAGTTTGTTGATTTAAGTAAAGAAAGCATGTTCTTAGCAAATAAGGTTTTCGGTTAGATAGCAGATCATGAACTCGTGCTTGTTCCGCAATTTGAAGCAATCTGACAATATTTGGCTCAATTATTTACTTCATCTTCTTCCTTACTGTTATTTTTTGAGGCTTTACCTTTCCTTACCTTTATTATGCTATCTTCCCTTTTTTCCCTTTTCTTCTAGGGGGAGGGGGTGGCAAGGAACTGATATTAAGATGAAGTCCATATTTTTGTTTCCAGATCAGAGGTTGCTTCATTTGCAAGAGAAGAGGCCATTTAGCCCGAGACTGTCCTGATACTAAAATACAGATACTACAAGATCAATCTTGTGAATTTTGTTTAAAATGCGGAGACACAGGACATGACATGTTCACTTGTAAAGATTGTTACTCCTCTAGTGATCTTGAGGTATGTGAGGTTTATCAACTTTATCTGGTATTAGCATAGATCGTCGTTTAGTAGGCAATTATTGTAGTTTATACTATGGTGTCTATTGAGTCATTACTTTTGGAAACTATTCTTTTGAACTTTTAAAACAAATAATAGTCATTCCATACATTACTATTGTGCATATGCTTTTCTTGAGCCGAGGGTCTATTGGAGTCTGCCTCTCTACTCCACAAGGTAGGGGTAAGATCTGCGTACACACTACCCTCTTCAGACCCAAGTACCCAACTATGTGGGATTACACTAGGTATATTGTTGTTGTTGTAATGGTCATACCATAATCCGTAATTTGCTGACGGCAATCTTTTAAGATCTTACTTAGACTATTACATTAATGTTTGATTATGCAATTATTGATGTGGATTTGTTAAAAATTTGTCGCATTTATGAGAAAATCCTCTTAATTACACTTACCATTTCTAAAAAAAGAAAAATCCTCTTAAGTATGCTTTCTGCAATTTTATGTTGTTGACTGTGTGAACTAAAACAGCATTTTGGTCAGTTATTTTTTGTAATAACTATGGTGTTTGAGTGATGTTGTGCGTGCCTCGGCTATTTACTGTGTACCTGCAACCTCTCACCAGGACAAGTACTCGGTAACTCCCGCCGACCAAGGACTGAGCAGACTTTAGTTTTATTCCCCACAAATGAGAAGTCGCGAAGCTAAGCCCCTCCCACACAAGGGAGACTCGTTGGGGAAAGAAGCCGAAAGCAATAGCCTATTTCGAGATTGGTAGGAACCTAATTCTGAACATGAACCATATAGGAAGAAATATCTATTAAACTGATAACAAGAATATTAGTTACAATACCATTTTTCAGGAGAGAAATCCTTCCGGTAATATCGGCCATTTACCTCATTTGCCTCACATTTCATCAAGTTGTCATGTTAGAGATATAAAAAAATGAATAAATAAATTACAAGTCATGCTATCCCAGGTGACACCTAGTTTAGTGTAGCACCTTCTCCTTGCTGAGTGCCTAATCATACTCAGAGAAGAGTTTGATCCTGGCTCGGAAAAAATACTCAAGTTTTTTGTTTCTCTTTTGGGATTTGAGCCTCAGTCTCTTATGATTTTCAATCCATCTTTGTTGGTCGCTACGCCATAGCCTTGGGTGAAACATTCTAGTCCTTTATTTTGATTACTTTTCTGAAAGTAGTATATTGTAAGAAATATTCATGCTAAACTAATGGTGAATTTGATGGTCCAACCTGGATAGAAAATTCAATGCTGGGTTTGCAAAGCTTTTGGCCATCTTTGCTGCATTGATTACAAAGATTATAGACCAAGACAAGCATCTTGCTACAACTGTGGAAACCTTGGTCATTTAGGTTCAGTAAGTCATATCTGCTACTTTCTACAACTTCTATCAGTCAATGCTCATAGCATATTGATTTTATTTTATCCTCTGTCCGTGCAGGATTGCTTAAATCTATGTTGGAACATTCACCCAGCTTCTCTTAGCTGCAACACAGGTGAGACTGGTCCTTCCGGTGAAGGCAATAATGCAGTAGATCATACATTGCAAGAAGGAAAGGATGGAGATATAAATCTTTTATGTGAAGACAGCAAATCTGCGAAGGTATGGCTCTGTAGATCAAGAAGCTATTGAGTTTGTTTGCATCCAGAGGATGCCTCTCTTTCTCTATGTGTTTATGTTTGTGTACCATTTCCGGAAATAGTAGAGGGCTTTGCCATGTGATATCTTCTCCCCAACATATAGTTGATTTCCTTGGGGATTTATGTCATTCTTCTCTAGTAGTCTCACAATGGGATTGTTCAAGTCATGCTTGATGAAAATCCTGTAGCCTCAGAAATCATGGTTCAAAAGTTTCAAACATGAATGTGACATAGGACACCTTCCATATAGTTGTCTGAATATATCAATACCGAGTGATGTGTGCATTTTCCTTCAGAGGCTGCACATAAATGTTGGAATTTAAAGAAAACTTGCAGATATTTACGAAATTATAAATAAATTATTGAAGTGACAGTTGTATTAATAAGATTAAGTATTAGTCCAATAAAATGCAGTACTTCCTCTGTCCCATTAAATTGACCTGGTTTGACTTTAAGCGTAAAATGTTAAAAAGGGGCGAGTGTATCCCATCTTGGTACCATTTTAATAAAAGATTTTACTTACCAAAAAAACAAAAAAAGGAAGGATGATTCTATTGCCTCTGATAAAGAAACACTATGAGTGACAGTTTGAGATGTAAATGGATGGAGTAGATAGTTAAAAAGAAGTAACATTAAGGTTGAAGTAATATAAGGTGGTATTTTGTTTATAGTATTTTGAATTGTTGAAAGGAGAAAGTTTGGCATTTACCCCTCTTTCTGCTCTTCCAAGTCCAGGATCTTCTTCAGCAAATGGTGAGTCTGCTTACTCTGCCACCCCTGTAATCTTTAACCCCTGTGCCAGAAGTGATGTGTAATGCTAACCTAGGCAACTTTCAATAATGATGGATTGGTGTTTGAATAAAACTTATAGATAAGTTTGGGGGTACTTTTGTTTGAATTATCGTGTGATCCTCGAGACGTGCTTCCATGTGACTACTGAGAGTTAGCATTATTGTCCTGCTTTAAGCAGGAGGGATTGGTGTTTGAATAAAACTTATAGATAAGCTGGGGGGGTACTTTTGTTTGAATTATCGTGTGATCCTCGAGACAATAATTTGCTTCCATGTGACTACTGAGAGTAAGCATT
The DNA here is from genome assembly GCA_005239505.1 of Nicotiana paniculata. NCBI lineage: Eukaryota > Viridiplantae > Streptophyta > Magnoliopsida > Solanales > Solanaceae > Nicotiana > Nicotiana paniculata. Next base: position 6,054 of record MDKI01068878.1, on the reverse strand, counting down.
ATTGTCCTCGTTTAAGTAGGAGAAAAGAAAGTTACGGTATACCAAGTTTGGTTACAGTTGATTCAGGTGCAACTCCAATGAACGGATTATCTGTAGATTTTAAGAAGAAGAAAAGGCTTCTTGTATTTTTGTATATTTCTTACATCCCAACAAAGTTATTAATACACTAGGTCCTATGACTATTTTAGGAAGGAAATAAAATCACAATCAATCAAATCTCAATCAGATTCAAATCTTTCTCAATCCGAATCAAAATTTTCCTAATAATTAAGCCAATCAACGATCCCCTCATGTTGGTGCAAAGATGTGGCACATGCCCAACTTGCAAACCAGTGTATGAAAAGTCCGTTTGTTGAGATCCTTGGTAAACACATCATCTAACTGTTTTTGTGATGGCACATGAAACGAACTCAAGACACTAGTTGCAATTTTTTTTTGATGTAGTGTCGATCAATTTCCACATGCTTTGTTCGGTCATGCTGGATTGGATTATGAGCTATACTGATGTCATCCTATCCTTATTGTTACAATACACGGAAAGTTTTCCCTTTCACACAGTCTAAATTCCTCTAGTAGCTTTTGTAGCCAAAGCAGTTCCCAAACACCTTGGGCCATAGCTCTATATTCTGCCTCCGCACTTGATCTAGCAACTACACTTTGCTTCTTGCTTCTCCAAGTAACCAAGTTTCCTCCTACGAGCGTACAGTAACTGGATGTAGATCTTCTGTCATCCAAAGATCCAACCCAATCCGCGTGTATAAAGGCTTCTATTTGGAGGTGATCATGTTTGGAGAAAAGTAGACCTTTCCCTGGAGCAGACTTCATATACCGCAAAATGTGAAAGACAACTTGCATATGAGGATCTCGGGGATCGTGGATAAACTGACTCACCAGGCTAACTGAATAGGCTATGTCTTGTCTAATGTGGGAGAGATAAATGGGTCTTCCAACCAACCTCTGATATCTCTTCTTATCAACTGACTCTCCAACTCAGCTTTGTAGCTTGTGATTGCTTTCAACGGGCGGTTCTGCGGGTCTACAACCTGTCATACCAGTTTCTTTCAAGAGATCCAGAATATACTTCCTCTAAGAAATAAAGATTCCTCTCTTTGATCTAGCAACCTCAATTCCCAAGAAGTACTGCAATTTTCCTAGATCCTTGATCTCAAATTCATGTGCCAACAACTTCTTCAATCTGGTCATCTCTTCTTTGTCATCTCCTGTCATTATCAACATAAACTTTGAGAAGAATGAGTTTACCTGTATGATGTCTTATGAAGAGGGTGTGATTAACATTGCTTTGTTGGTAACCAAAGGAGATCATTGCTTTGCATAATCTGTCAATTTGACAAGCTTTGGGAGATTGCTTCAGTCCGTACAAGGCTTTCTTCAATCTGCATACTTTTCCTTGACTTGTGCAGTACCAAATCCAGAAGGAATCTCCATATACACCTTTTCTTCTAAGTCAATGCGTTCTTCACATCAAACTGTTGCAAGTCCCAATCAAGATTAGTTGCACGAGACAAAAGAATTCTAATAGTGTTCATCTTAGCTACGAGGGAAAATGGCTCTTGATAATCCACTCCATAAGTCTGAGTAAATCCCTTAGCCACCAATCTTGCTTTGAATCTTTCAATCGAGCCATCAACTTTGTGCTTCATAGTGAAGACCCATTTGCAGCTAACCAATTTCTTGTCTGATGGTGAAGTGACAAGTTCTTAAGTCTCATCTTTTGACAAGGCCTTCAATCGTAGCTTGCTTCCATTTAGGATCTGCAAAAGCTTCCTTCCAATTTTGGGGAATAGACACAGAAGAAATAGACAAGGCAAAGGCTCTACAGGAGGGAGACAAAATTAGATAAAGGGTTTGGTGGTGCAAGATCTGACTCACTCCTTTTCTGTGAGCAATAGGTTCATCTAACTCATTAGGAAACCTAGAAAACTCACCAGTAGAAGAAGGTTCAACTACGGTAGATTGCATGATGGCTTCTTTTGCTCCATTTCTCATTAAGTAAATTTTCAAATCAGGCCTATCCAGATGCCCAATAGTCTCCCCTCAATTCTTTCTCCAATTTCACTTTCCCTTATGACAATGTCATCAAGAGGTCCAGTAATGGAACTAGGTAGAGTCACCTCTTCCTCCTTACTGCTCTCTTCTTGAAGAGGTGATGAGGTAATACTTAAATAGGGCTCAGATTCTCGAAAAGTAACATCCATGCTAACAAAAGATCCCCTAGAGGCAGAATGATAACATTTGTAACCTTTATGTGTCGGAGAATACCTAATGAAAACACACTTTATAGCTCTAGGATCAAGTTTCCTAGAATTTCTAATGTGGACAAAACAAACACACCAAACACCTTTGGAGGAACAATATATTCATTCTTATCCTTTGAAGCTTCTAGAGGACTTTGAAAATTGAGGGTTTTAAGTGGCATTTTGTTGATAAGATATGCATCCACTAGAATAGCATCCCTCAATAAGGTTTTAGTAGATGCATGGTGAACATAAGAGGTCTTGCTACTTCTAACAAATGCCTATTTTTTCTTTCAGCTACCCCATTTTATACACTAGTGCAAGGACAATTAAGTCTGATAGACTATCCCATTGGACTCCAAATAAGCACTAAATCTTTTATCCATGTATTCGCTGCCATTGTCAGTTCTCAAGATTTTTATTTTGGCATCAAACTGAGTACAAATCATCTTATGAAATGACCGGAAACAATTTTCAAGAAAAAACTTCACTTTCAGCTTTTAACAAATATACCCTAAGTCATCCTAGTGCATCAATCAATAAAAGTAACAAACCATCGATTATAAACAAAGAAACAGTTTGGGTAGGACTCCATACAACAGAGTTGTGCTTCTATTATCACTCATAGGATAAGAGTTTCTAGTATGCTTGGCATATTCACACGCATCACAGAACAAATATTCAAATTAAGTCCTTGAAAACAAATAGAGATATAACTTCTTCAAAAGAAAGAATGATGGTTGTCTTAACCGTCTATGCCACTGCATTATTTCTTGGTTGACATTACTTTCCCAAAAACGGCTTGACCAGAGTTTTGAATTCCATCTAATATATACAAGTCAACATGCAATCTATCACGGGCAATCCTTTTCCCTATTTGAAGATCCTGAAAAATACAATGATCAGGAGCGAACTCGATTTTACAGTTTAGAGCTTTCGTGATGGAAACAACAATAACTCAGTGGAATCCCACAAGTGGAGTCTGGAGTTTAGAGCTTTCGTGATGGCACTAACAGATAAAAGATTGACAGGGAACTCAGGGATATGGAGCACAAATGATAGTTTGATATTAGGAGTACAAACGACAAAACCTGTTCTAGAGATACGTGTTAAAGAACCATTGGCTATTTTAACATTATCTCCTTTGAGACAGGGAGAATAGTTTTGAATGCCTTTAGAAGAGCCTGTCGTGTGTTTATTTGCACCAGAATCAATAATCCAAGAGTTAAGATGAGCAACAAAGGCAGTACCTGATTGCACATAATTGGATGTGGCAACATTAGTGGAGTCAAGTTTGGCTAGGAGGCGATGGAGCAGTGTTTTGGATAGCGTGCGATGACAAATAGCGACGAGGGCCCACTTCACTGAGGCGAGAGGCGCGCAGCGAAGCGCTCGCCTTTTTGATGTGAAGCGACAATTTATACAAAAACATAAAATATTATATACATAGAACATTATAACTAAAAACTCAATAACAATAATATATTAATAAATATCATAGTTGATACTAGATTCATAAACTAAAGTCTAATAGTCTAAAAAAAGCAAAATCTATTCTTCTTCAAAATTTTCAAATTTTACAACTTCATGAATGTTAGCATTATATTGGTTATCATCTTCTTCATCCTAAGATTCTTCATCAATTTGGGGCCGGCTTGAACTTGCTACTCCCTTTCCCTTGTAACTTGAAGAACTCCCTCTAAGACCATAGATATTCTCCTCAAGTCCAGTCGCCATAGAAACAGTACCCCAATCAAGATCATCTCCTTCGTACACTTCTTCATCTTCATGATTTTGGGGGGCTCCAGTTAACCATTCATTTGCCTTATCAATGTTGTCCAACAAGATTGGATCAATGTTATCGCGAGCTTCATAACGTCGCCTCAATGTTCTATTGTATTTAATATACACTAGATCATTGAGGCGCGATAGCTCAAGCCTATTCCTTTTCTTGGAGTGAATCTGCGCATAAGTTGTTTAGATTAATTAATAGATACTAATAATAGTACAATATAGAATATATTAATATAATAAATCTACTTCTTACATGCTCAAATACGTTCCAGTTTCTCTCGCATCCAGATGCACTACAAGTTAGGCTTAGCACTTTGATGGCAAACTTTTGCACGTTTGGAGTTTGATGTCCAAATTGCTTCCACCATTCAACTATAGAAAAATATTTTAAAATTTAATAAGTATAAATCAAATAAATTAAATTAATGTTATAAGGATATCTATATTAAAGTTAGTTACATGGCGACCTTATGTCTCTGGCTCTAATGGCCGACTGCAAATCAAATAGGCCCTCTGCTTGTGAGTACCTACCGAACTCCTCCCCTATTTGATCTATCGTCGCTGAATTAGGGACCAACTTCTCAAGATATGCATAGTATCCAATCCACACTTCTTGAGTCAAAGTATCATCTCTAGTGTTCTTGTAAAATAATCCTGGGTTCAGAAGATGGCCTGCTGCATGCAAAGGTTTATAGAGTTGATCCGTTCACCTGCTATCAATTATCTGAAAAAATTTCTCATATTTCCTAACATCTCCCTCAAATGACGCTGCAATAGACTCTTTGGCTCTATCCATAGCTTCATAAATATAGCCCATTGGTGGTTTTCTCTCCCCATCCACCATACGAAGCACCCTAATCAAAGGGCCACCAACTTTAAGAGCCCGAACGACGTCATTCCAGAATGATGGAGAAATAAGAACTTTGGCAATTTCTCTCCCTGCAACTTCCTTTGCATATCTATTATCTTTCCATTCATTTGAAAGAATTAGCTTTCTCAAGTTCTTCTTTTGCAAGTAAAAACTATGCAAAGTTAAGAAAGCCGTTGCAAATCTAGTCTTGGCTGGTCTCACCAAATTTCTTTCATTTGTGAATTTCCTCATCAAATTCAACAACAACTGCCTCTGACTAATGTAAGAATATACCTTGACGGCCTTAGTGAAAACTGTAAAGGTAACAATAACAATTTTATAGTTAATACTTAATAGGAAAACTGTAAAGGTAACAATAAAGTTGAAGGTAACAATAAAGTTATAGGCTTTAAAGATAACTATATTAAAGTTACTTGAAGCATATGGGTTCTCCTTGAATATGTCACCAAACATCACGTTGATACAATGGGCAGCACATGGAGTCCAATAAATGTGTGGATACATACCTTCCATCATCCTACCCGCACTAACATTTTCACTAGCATTATCTGTAACAACTTGTACAACATTTTCCTTTCCAGTTTTATCAATAGTCTTTCTAAACAAGCTGTACATTTTGCTACCATCCGTAGAAGAGTTTCTAGCATCGTGAGATTCAAGAAAAATACTCCCTCTTGGAGAGTTTACCAACACATTTATGATCATTTTTCCATTCCGTGCTGTCTATTTATCCATCGTAATGGAACATCCAAACTTGTTCCATTCCACCTTATGCTCCTCAACAATTTGGTCTACCTTCTTCACCTCTTTTCCAAGACGAGTTACTCTAACTTCATGATAGCTAGGAGGCTTCATTCCTGGGCCATGTTGTCCTACGGCCTCAATGAATTTATCAAAAGTTTTGTAGTTAACACAGTTGAAAGGAAGCCCTGCATCGTAAATCCATGCTGCAAAGGCACTTACGACGCGATCCCTCAAAATCTTCTTGGCTTTTAAACCTGAACCTTCTTCACTTTTCCCTTTTCTTGTTGTTTTTCCGGGAAATAAAGATTGGGAGGACCTTTTGCGCCCGTACATGACGTGACTGACCCACTAGAACCAGTAGATATCTTTTGAATTTTTTTTTTTTGGGGG